>JARYHS010008805.1:0-53343 GCA_031002005.1 Vandiemenella viatica | reverse complement strand
GTCTTAATCTATAAATGATCTCCCACATATACTAGGTGATAATGAACACATGGTGCTCTTTGCAGATGATACCAGCATATCGTTGAAAGACCCATCAGCACAAAACCTCGAAAACACAGCAAATGATGTATAAGAAAATTAACAGGTGGTTTAATGCCAACAAACTAATACTTAATGTAGAAAAGACACAGTTACTTCAGTTTGTTACAAAAAATAAAAGAAAGGATAGCTATAATGTGATATCAGAAGGAAAAGCAATCAATGAAAGTAATTTCACAAAATTCCTGGGTGTATGTATAGATAACAAATTGAACTGGAAACAGCATATTCAACAACTTCTTGAAAAACTGAATTCTGCAACATTTTCACATAGGGTAATATCTAGAATAGCTAATATAGAAACCAGAAAGTTAGTATATTTTGCATATTTTCATTCCCTGCTCACTTATGGCATCTCATTCTGGGGAAACTCGTCACAAGCACAGAGGGTATTTAAATTGCAAAAACGTGCTACAAGAACTATTTGTGGAGCAAGCCCACAGACGTCGTGCAGAAATCTATTCAAAAACCTGGGTGTACTAACAATGCCAGCACAGTATGAATACTCCGTGCTATCATTTGTAGTGGAAAATCCTGAAAACTTCAATCTTAATGCTGACATACATAGCCATAATACTAGGAATAAATATAATATCCACAAGGATTACAAATCACTGTCAATTGTACAGAAAGGGTTAACATTTACTGGAGCTTCCTTATTCACTGTCTTACCAACAGAAATTAAATGTTATCTACAAAAACCCAACTACTTTAAGTCCAAACTGAAAGAGTTTCTGCTTCAGAATCCATTTTACTCTGTGAAAGAATTTTCTTCTTGGAATTTGGTAACTAAGAATGACTGATAAAATAGTATATATGGTGTATGGAAGGGGAAGGTGACAAAGTTGTCCACAATTACTAAAATGATGTATGGTTTTTCTTTCTGTTGAAACTTTTGACAAATTAAGTAATTACACTGTTTACAAAATTTCATTCATATGTAGTAACTAACATGGGATAGCATGCACTCAAAACTGCTGTAAAAAATTATGATACTAACAGGTTTTTAAGTAATTGACTGCTTATGAGTTGTGGTAACTGGTTGATAAGAAAATAACTGGTTGTTAGATGCTGGTAACAAGTTTATACACTGTTCCACATAATAAGTATTAACTAACTCGGGATTTTATTTGTAGATTACAGGAAATATTGGTTATAATAATGGGTCGTAACTAACTTCATGTCAATATATAATATTATCAATTATATAGTTATATTAACATTACTAATAAGTGTATGTACTGTTCCACATCCCCGAGATTATTCTCACATGGGATCACAGTGAACATATCTATCTATCTATCTAATGCCTAGCACTGTTGTCTTTTATGGGTGATCCTGCAGGTGACCATTGACAGTTATGTGAGTCCACCCACTTTGTTGTTGTTCAGTAACCTACAACAATCAGTTTTTCACATTTCACAGTTTTTCACAGTTCAGTTCATTTACTTTGTGTCGTTAGTCCCAAATACTTCAATTGCGTAGAGGTTGATTACAGTGCTGATTAGAGTTGTAACGGAGGTCATATTTTTGGAAGTGCATGCAGATGCGTAGGTTTAGTGCTTGACTTCGTCGGAAGCGGAGGTGGAATAGTAAATTTATAATTATTTCGAATTCAAGATTTAAAAAATCAAGACAAGAATATATTTTGTGACAAATACAACGTTTTGCACAACCATCATCTCCTTACCGCAGGGGCCGCATAGCTCAGGCGGCGGAGCGGCTGACTGCGGCCTGGACAAAGCTACTCAGGCCCACTCAGCCTGCTGTCCAATGATTACCGTGGAGGAAACTTCTCGGGAAGGGAAAGATCGGCCGAAGCGTGGCTCTGACCCCGTCTCATCCATTCTTGTGCCAATGGTTGTGATGGGAATGCGGAGCTCTACCTCCACGAATTCTACGGGAAGCGGCAGGAGCCGTAGGAACCCCGTGACCTTTACTTGTCGATAATACTAACTGACTGCATTTTTTTTGTTTGCCTCATCTTTCGACGACAAAGAAACAAGGGATGATTTCACAAGTGAATTAAATTAGATTACTAATTACAAACACGCAAACAAAACAATCTTTGGCAAGTGAACATAAAGGCTCAATTAATCTGAGCGACAAGCATAAGGTCACGCCACCGCCATTCGCCTTTCCACCGCTCTACATGAAAGCTCAGTCTTGCACCACTACATAATTGATAGTTGCAGGACCTCAAGAAAACACATGGTGGTGTTGGCTAACCGACGATGAGCCGAATTTTGTATAAAGAGAAAAAATCTTATATGTATATATATATAAATAGACGTGTTTTTCCCTATATTTTACTTTTCAGCCGCCACTACCTTGCACAGATCACTGGTCTTTGTATGTGGTAGTAGCATGCAGATCCTATAGTGCACAACGTTGGCCGAATGCCGCTAACTGTGGGGGTGTGGGAGATATGGCGGTTAAAGTTGGTCGATGTAGGGCTTTTTCATATTCGGACCATAGACTTGACTGTCCCAGTACCCTTCTTTCCCTCCACAGCTACGTAGCGTAGACCACTGGTGTTTCTGTCTGGTATCAGCATCGAGTCTCCCGTTGTGCACAGTGGTGGTTGCATGTCCGTAGCTATGGGGGAGTTGGGGCACTCTCGCATTTCGACCAAAGACGTATGCATCCCTATGTATCAAGTGTTAGCAAGAACTATCAAACACAGATCACTGGTGTTGTATGTGGTAGTAGCATACATTCACCGATCTTGCGCCACGTTGGCCGGATTTCGCTAACATAGGGCTGTGGGAGATATGGTGGTTGAAAGTGGTCGATCAAGGACAATTTCGAAATTTCGACCAAAAATATGTGTGTACGTATTTTTCACTTTGCTTCCCCAATTACATAGCACAGATTACTGGTGTTTGAGTGTGGTAGAAGCATCGAGTCTCCCATCATGCGTTAGGGTGGTTAGATGTTGGTAGCTATGGTGGTGTGGGAGCTATGGTGGTTGAAAGTGTTCGACGTAGGGCATTTTTCTATTTCTACCAAAGACACGTGTATCCCTACATTTCACATAGCAGCCAGAACTACCAAGCGCAGACCACTGGCGCTTGTGTGTGGTACTAGCCTGGAATCTTCTATCGTGCACTATGGTGAGTGCAAGCCGGTAGCTGTGAGGGTGTGTTAAGACATGGTGCCAAAACTACCTGTTGATCGTGCGTGGCATTAACCTCTAGTCTCCCAACGTGCTCCATGTTGGTCTCATGTCGTTAGCTATGGGGGTGTGGAACATACGATGGTTGAAATTGGGTGACGGAGGGCGTTTTCATATTTTCCACCAAAGACGTGTGACATATTTCACTTTGCAGCCATAAATAACCAGTGCTTATCACTGCTGTTTGTGTGGGGTATTGCCCTTGTAACTATTCGCTAAGCTCCTCGTTTCATATCACTTTTTATTGTATATAAAGTAAAGGATTAGAATGTTTTTCAATTTCTTGGGATGCCCACTGTATTTTCGAAAGATGCGCATGAAAGGGTGAAAGGCAAGGATTTTACACTTCAGTGAAGGGCAGACGGGCTGGCGCCTTGTTGGCAGAGTGGTAAGAGGATTAGGGGTTTCTGTCGGGCAGGCCGTAAACAGAATTCCTTCCTCCCGAAGGAGACATCGGCTCTCGAGGATTGCCGAAACTTAACGTGGCCAAAAGAAGCCAAAGAATCACATGACGTCAGATGGTCAGCCAATCACAAGGAGCATAGTACTAAGATTCGTGGAATTTTATGTTCTATGTCATCTTCGAGCCACAAGAGGCGGAGTTAGAGTTTACCTCCGTGGCGGCAGAAAAGGAGGAGTACACTTCCTTCCAGTCGGGAGGCCAGCCAAGACCACGTCCATTCCGGAGCCCAGACGAGTCGCTGGCGACTTGGAGTCCATGTGTGCTGGGCTGACTTGTGTCCTGGAGACCATCTGAGGCGCACTTCTAACTTGCGACTTGCCGCGTACTGCTGGAGTGGCCAGTTACGACGATCGACCAGGTGGTCATCTCCGCCCAGCGCTACCTGCCGTGGAACGATAATGCGTTTCTATGAAGCCATTCATCCTGCAACTCCCTTTGAAACTGTACCCTTAAGCGCATCTGAGATAAAGATCCTTGCTCTGATCTGATAAAGCCACTGAGCTAGACTGTGTAACTGTCGAATGACAGGTTAATCATTCGTGGCGTCCCAACCTATTAAAATTCATTACTGTTTGCTATCATCATAACTGGTAACATACTTTGCATTAGAATAATTGTGAGATTTTTTAAGTACAACTATACTTGTTTGCTTGCATTTAAAGGGCTCATTGTACGTCTGAGCGTTGTTTAGAAAATTGCACAACCTCTTGTTTATTAACGTAATGGTAAATACGCTCAGATTTGTAGATGCCATTGTAAAAATCTTTATTAAAATGTCTTTTTGTGACAGTTTTCAAATCCCAGAATCATCCAATTCTCATTTGAATAATTTACATTTTGATATTCAATTATAATATCCTGTATAGCGTAATTAATTAAGAATTAATTAATAATTCTCTCCCCCCCCCCTGGTGATACGCTACACCCTCGAGTCTCCCATTGTGCACTATGGTGGTACCTGTTGGAAGCTATCAATCAAAATTCTTTACAAACACGAACGAAGTCGTGGGCACCAGCTAGTACGATATATATTGAAATGTATACAAAACCTCCGTACGATTTCATGTGGAAATTCCAGCTCCCTTACAACACTAGTCCTAATCTATTCAAAATTATCTTCCGTTCATATGTAAACTATTAAAAGCAAAAAACAAAACCCATAGCTGAACAAAGTTGAGGTGTATCTGGTGAGATATAGAGATAACTTTAGGAACGTTTCCGTGAGATTTATTTTTGAATTCTTCAATTTCGTCGTTGACAGCAATTACTGCTGCTGCTTATGTGGGAATGCTTTACACCAGTCTATAATACATCTCTGGAGCTTCATTTCTGAGGACCGTATTCGGCTTCTATCTTTGTTTATAAGCACACGTTTCACTTTCATTTAATACCGTTCTTTTGTTGACTTTCACTTAAGTTTATTTTCGCCGAGTTTTAATAGTTCTGCACATATTTTAAAATCTGTCTTAGTAGTGACATTATTATACAGAAGTTTATACTTTGATCTTTGTTCCAGGCAGAAACCATAGAAATTACTTTCATTTTGCTTTTACAGATTTTACACTTATATGTTTTGGTTATGGAATTTAGTAGATTTATTGTTTTTTTTTTTAGCTCGTTTTCTGAGGAGATAACAATTACCTATAGTAACGTGTTGAATGATTTGTTCTTTTCATTTAGAACTTTTCATGATTCATTTATGTAGGGAGTCATTTATTCTCGTCAGCCTGAGCATTTTAACGAAATTTTTAGAAATGTTTGAACATTACATTCGTTACTCCTTGCGATACTACAGATTAATTCTTAAATATACAGATGGAGGAAAAAATAATACGAACACCTGTGAAAAAGTATGACGTATTTCATACCTGCAGTACAGCCGCGCCACCTGCAACAGAAGTCTGCCACCTAGTGAGCGTGAAGAGGAAGGTATCAGTCTCTCAACAGCAGTCACCTGCGTTGCATGCGTCTATCGAACTGTCTGTGATAAGTTGAAATGTCGGACCTGTCAGAATTCCAAAGAGGGATGATTGTCGGAACGCGTTTAAGTGGAGCATCGGTTACGGAAACATCAAACCTTTTGGGGTTTGCAAGGAGTATGGTATCAGCCGCTATGACAGCGTACACAAAAGAGGGTAAGCACAACAATGGCCGAAAGTCAAAGCTTACTGATAGGGATAGACGGGTCTTGAAGCGCATAGTAGCCCGAAAGCACAAGCAATCGTTATCCGAGATAACATCCTAAATGAACAGTCATCTCCAGGACCCCGACAAAAACTGTCAAAAGGGAACTTCATGCTGCGAACATTTATTGCAGAGTGATAATTCGTAAACCCTTGGTGACAGCAACTAATGCTTTCAAGCGACGCCAGTGATGCAGAGATCACAAAGGCTGGTTCCCACAGCAGTGGCAACAGATGAATCGTCATTCACCCTTTTTCAGACGACCGGATGCGTTTATGTATGGAGAACGCCCAGAGAAGCGTCCATCCAGCCTTTCGGAATTAGAGACCATTCTGCAGGAGGAATGGCTTAATATACCTTTAAATATTGTCCATGACCTTTATGCATCTATCCCACATCGCATTAAATCTTTACTCCAGTCAAAGGGTGGTCCAACCCCCTATTAATAAAGATTTTCCATTATTTCACAGGTGTTCGTATTATTTTGTCCTTCCTCTGTACTCAACCTATAAAAAAAAAAAAAAAAAAAAAAAGAGAGAGAGAGAGAGAGAGAGAGAGAAAAGAAAAAAAAATCGCTATTTCTTGCTATCCTAGTATGAGCTCTTAACATTGCTACTAAAGGTTGATTCATATTTGTAGTGTGGTCGTTATCTGAGAGCACTGACAAATGCAGGGGGTTGATCAATGTTTGTATTGCCGTAATTCTTATTACTTTCTGTAATACATAAATTCGAAAATTCGATTTGATTATACTGTGGGAGGAGTTCACAGCCGTGAAGTTATCGCTCTCAATAGTTGGTGGCTGTAATTTTTACATGCGAGAGTGGATGGTGGTTGTACTTCTTTTGACATGAAGGGAAGTAATAAAGAAGATGACTTAATGCGGTCTGTTTGGAATCCAAGCAGAGGGTGCCAGAATGTTCCCTGGTATCACAGTGATTAATTTATCGGCTAACAGAGATAACTTAGGACAGTGCTGTGTCCTATGTAATGGCTTTCAGGCAGGGATGAAGAAGGCAACTCATTCAAACAGCAGCTGCCAGAGCGTCCCACCATAGAGTTTTCATCCGGACATTATCGTTTGATTGAAGTGGTCTCTACGCATGTATCCTCCAATGCCAGATGTCGCCGACAGAGACAAACGGTTTGTTAGAAATAAACTGTGCACAGGAAATTAGGGCCAATGAGAAGGGAGAAACTTTAGTTATTTGGGGAGGGATAACGGTGTAAAGAGTGGGGGAGATGGTCTTATCCAACGTGAATTAATGCCACTTGTTTTTAACGAAGTTACAATGTGGGGCCAATGATTTTTATTTTTTTTTTTAATTTGATATATTTGCGATGGGTCTCATTCTACGGTCGCAATCTCCTTACACACTCACCTTTCTCCTGTAACAACTCGTTTGTTGGCTCGAGCTGTTTGTCAGGAATGTCTGGAGACTTACTGGTTCGTAGCTCCACAGGCTCCACGCACAGTCAGGATAGTAGTTCTTGCAAGATTAGTTGACTAAAAGCTGCGTGCCGAGGAGAGGGGAGTACTTATAAATGAAGCAAGCCTTTACTGCTTGACTAGTTTTTAATAAACGAGTGCCACTTTGTACAGTGCTAGCATCAATCAGTTTGTTAACACTTACACTTACGTGAAGACAGGTTGGGCTGGCAGCACGCGGGCTCCCGTTCGATACTCAGCGTCGGCGTGTCCCACTCTTGCGACCGACTGCCCCCGATGACCTAACACCAGTTTCTTATACTCTTCTATCACATGTACTCACAGTGCCTTACCGGCAGGCAACGACCCCAGGGTTCTATCCATATTCTAGAATCTTTTCCGCATGACTTAAGACGCAGTCACGTTTTACTGTAGCGGGCGTGGTCAGGCAAATGCCCTGACGCTTCTATCGAGGTTCCAGAACATATTTCACTTTCACGTGACTCTATATTGCTGACGGCTGTCTGGCCCACATACTAAGCTCAGGGCGTCGCCAACGGCTGCCGCCTCACATACTTAAAATAATCTTACCTATTCTAAAATTGGTCTATTACACTTCTTTCCTTTTCCCACCTACTTTTGCCCTCTACTAATTTGAACTTTAAATTCTTTAAGCGTTTTTTGGTAAATTAGTCATCATTTCTTTTGGTAATCTATTTCAATCCCTAATACCCTTCACTACGAAAGAAAATTTCCCCACACCCTTCATGCTTGAAATCGAGTGCCAGCTTGTGGTAATGATCACCTTTACCTTCCATGGACCTCTCTAAATTGTCTTACCAATATTGTAATGAGCAAAATTATCGGCTCATTACATTTTGTTTAAGTAAAAGTAAATGCGAATCGAAAGTAGAAATCTTCGGCTATTCATGGGAAGCCTACCATAAATAATTTTCACACAATAGAACGGACATTCCCATTCATTCAGTTCGTCGACGCTAAAAGCATAACAGCGGGGAGGTTGGCTGTGGTTGCAAGTGTTCGGGGTAGGGTCAGTGACTTTAGATAATGTGCAGGAGGCAGGGCCGCCGTAAGCGGGCGTGCAAGGCGTGCACCGCACACGGGCGGCACATTGAGGGGGCGGCAAAACGAGCGATCGGCAGTCGCCGCGACGAAATTTGCGGCGTATTATGTAGCGGGCGACCTTTTTTTTTAGCTCAACAGCTGCTTTGGGCGGCCGGCGACACTCGGAATGGCAACAATGGGGGCGGCAAATAATGTTGTAAAGGGCGGCAATCTTTTTGATCCGGTTCCGAAATTTCCTAAATCCACCACTGGCTGTAGTTAGACAGGGGGCGGCATAATCGTTATTGCACGCGGGCGCTGATACAGCTAGCGGCGGGCCTGGCAGGAGGTGAAAGAAGCCAAGTTTTGGCGCGTATAAGACACGATTGGAGGATGTGAGCTGGGCGGCAATTCGAATGCACAAATGAGGACCAGGCTCCAAATAACTGAAGGCAATGACATTGTTTCTTTCTCTCTGTTTTCTGATTTTGGCGGGATTTGGATGATGGAGCCCAGCGGTGGCCGGGACAGAGACCGAGGTGCTGCTGAGGGTGAACTTGTGGCCGTATTGAGTGTGTAGCCTGGGGTTTCTTGTCCGTGGTGCCGTCGCATACAGTAAAGCGTTGACGGCTTGAAGTGTTTTTTTTTTTTTTGTTTGTGTCTATATATCTACGACTAACGTTAATAGTGCAGCGACCTGATTGGTCCACAGTGTGAGGTGCCATTGTTGCCCATTGGTGACGTTGATCGTTACGCTAGCAGCAGTAAAGAGATCGTCACATCAAACGGTAATATACTACGTGTAATATTTCGATTGCATTGCTTCAATTTCGATCGAACTGAACACGCCTTGGCAGGTCACCCTGCGTAGATCAGAACTATTGTCAGTTGCTCTACCCTTTGCTTCAGTATAATAAATCTGAACTTGGCTGAGTGGCGCCTGGTTATCATTTGAAAGTTTTATGTATTTTTTTTATGGTTTGAGTTAAGAAGATTTTGTATTTAATTTTATTCGTAATTTTTCATAGGAAAAGGTTAAATAAATGTTAAATTGTGAAATCTGGAAATTATTCAATGTAAAAATGAAAATTATCACTTCAAACAATAATTAATTTTATTAATCAATAATTAATCCAACAGTAGCATTTTTTCTCTTTTTTATTGAATATTTCGATTTCATTCCATGCTTCATCACCAACATACGCCTTGTACACTCCCATGACTCTCTTCCAACGAATCCCTCTCCAGCTCCCTTAGCATATTAGTTACCGATTGTGTTCTGCGGTAATTTCCAAAGACAAATCTAGCAGCCCTTCTGTGCACTCCTTTCAACTCCTGTATTTGATACCCAAAATATGGGTCCCATAGTACACCACCATATTCAAGTAGTGCTCTGACCAAAGTTTTTGTAATCCAGTTCCCATACTTGTCCGTTACATCCTCTCATCATTCTGTCCAAGAAGTGAAGTATTTTGAACACTTTTCCTACTACCTGTTCAATGTGTCCTGCCCAATTAAGTTTGTTATCAAATATTATGCCGAGGTATGTACATTTCGAATCTTCAATAAGCAATTCTTTCTACACTTTATAATCAGAATCAACCTTTATCTTTTTTATCTGTGTACCTAATAAGCTGGCTCTTCTTTGCATTTATCTTTTCCCATATCGACTCACCCATCTGGTTATCCTATCTAGATCACCCTTCAACTATTTACAGTCTTCTATCATTTTGATCCTATTATAACATTACGCCGTCTGTAAACAATCTAACTTCTGACAATAAACCATTAACACAATCATTCATTAGACTAACGAATAACAGTGGTCCCAAGACACTATCCTGTAGAACTGCAATGTTTACTTCTACTTCTTTTGATACATACGCCTTGTATACTCCCATGACTCTCTTCACCCCCCTCCTGTCTTCCATCGAATCCCTTTAACTTTTTACTTTCTACCTTTTAAGAATTCTTCTACCCAGCAAATCACCTTTTCATCAACTCCAATAGTTTTTACATTATTTTATGGCTTTGTCAACAGCCTTTGAAAGATCTAGTTCCATACGCGATCTCTCCTGTCCAATTTATCAGAAATATCTTGAATAAAGCCTATTAACTGAGATTCGCATGAATATCCTTGTCTAAAGCCATGTTGCTGACGTGATAACCACTTACATTCCTCACAGATACGTCTGTTATGGTTGCATATTAATCTCTCCATTACTTGTAATTATTAATTTAACCACTGATTTCAAGCTGATTAGCCTGTATTTTTCGATCCTATGTGTCTCCCCTCCTTTATGGATCGGTACTACTATCACACTTTTCTTGTCCTCTCGTAAGTAACAAGTATCCAGACTAATTTAAATAATATTTCAAGATATGGTACAACGTCACATTATGTTATCTTCAAGACATCCGTAGTAATAGTATCGACACCGGCTCCTTTTCGCGTTTTTAGATATTTTAGTTCCTTCATGATATCATCAGGATGAATTTCAAATTTTATAGTCTGCTCATTTCTAATTGTGTGGATAAGCTCATTCTCTGATTTACACCCTCCCATTCCTGAATCATCATCCTTAATGGTATCGCTAAACCAGTTACTCAAAATCTCTGGGTTTTTTTCAGATTCTCAGTAACTTCTTCTCCATCCTTATCTATAATTGTCTCAACACCCCTTATTCCTCTCAGTTCTGAAATAGTCACAGAAATTTCTATTTTTTTTTAACTTATGGCTTTACGTCTTGTCGACGTATAGGTCATTAGAGGCGGAAAAGAACTGCGGACAAGGAACGGGAAGGAATTCGGCCATAGCCTTTTGTAGGCAGCATCCCAACATTCACCTGGAGTGATTTGGGAAAACCATGGAAAACCCAAATCTGGATGCTCGGACAAGGATTCGAACTCACGTCCTCCCGAATGCGAGGCCAGAACGGTAACCTCCAGGCTCGGTAAAAATTTCTAGACGCATCAGTCAGTGGTTCTCTTGCACCAATAACATTTACCAGTTTCTTTGACATTAGTAATTTAGTGTTTAGCTGTTTCAAGAACCCATGCTGTCTCTTAACTATGTTATGTTCTCGTCTCACCAACCTGTTTAACCCTATCACCTCTCTGTTAAAATATGTCTTCCCTTTATTTTCTGTTTTGGAATAAATATTTCTTCACCTTTTTTACTATCCCCTTGAAATCTTTCCACTTCATCTTCACAATTCTTCCATTTGCTGAAACTATCGCTGAAATATCTTTTCAGCTTAGAAATTTGTGGTATTTTATAACTGTACCTATTTCCCTCTGCAATTCTGGCCACTGGTTTACTGAATCCTCTTATATCCATCAGGACTGCATTGAGATCAATTATTCCTTGTTACTTGACTCTTGATAAGGTTATCTTCAGTATTTATTAGGGAGATATCCAACATATTTAGTCCCCCTGTATTCTGCTCAACCAGGGGCGTACCTATCGGAAATGGCGCCTAGGGCAAGCATCGAATTTGCGCCCTTTCGTAAATTATCTGAATATAAAATAAAAAGATACACTAAACAAAACAATCATAAATGTTGGCAAACACTTTTATCTTTCATTTTAGAACAAAATTATTTATTATTAGTAAGAGAGATTTTCCTCACTACAGGGGTTTTACTTCAACACAACAATAAAAACTCGGAACACAGATCTTGACTTCATCTTCTCACAATATTTCCACCAAATCTTCTCATCGCATGTTTGTACGCTTTGGAGCCAGGTAAACATGGGCCTTCCTCTTTTCCTCACAGAGGCGTATTGTTCGGATTTTTAGCATTTCATATTTTTTATGAGTAGGGAGTTGGCCCACTGCAAAATCCCCAACTTGGAGGACCAGGTATTTTTTTTTCAAGGTTTTCTTCCTTTAGCTAGTTTTGGTCCACCTCGGGTATTTTATTCCCCGGTACCCACCATATCTGGTGGGCAATCCCCTATCCGCCACCTGGGGAGGCGCCCAATGGGAGACTAGCAACTCCACACGGGAAAAAGTTATTTCATAATCTTAAACTAAAAATTCACCTTCATTGCCTTTTGCGACGTAAATAGATTAATAATATTTTCGAAACCTATTTCTTCGGTTTCTTCTCGCTCTATACTGAGCAAAGCTAGGTCGCATAACCTTTCTTGAGCAATTGTAGACAACAAAGACGAAAGTATTAGTTTTAGCTTACTGAAAGATCGCTCGCAAATTGAGATGCATATTGCAGTCGAAAGCATAACCTGAATGGAAATACGCAGATTCAGAAAGACACTCTCATCTCCATACTCAACAATGATTTCATGAAGCTCTTCAGATCGATTTAATGTTTACTTTTTTGTGTATGTTAGCATCCGAACATCCAATATTTCTTCGTATCTCTTCTAGGTTAACATCACAACAATAGAAGTCTCAAAATTCTTTAGATTCTTTTTTTTTTATAAAAAAAATGGTCGCAATCGTCAGGAGAAATCCAAATCTGTAACGGTTTTGTGCAGCTGACTATTGCTCATTTCACACACAACACGATCCAGCGATCCCTTCATGACTCGGTCTATTTCTTCATTAACGCTCAATCCAGCGTCCTGCGCATTCTCTCCTGCCATACGTTTTTTTTTTTTTTTTTTTTTTTCGCCTTTGGTATCTTTCAATAACTACATCCCATTCCCGGCAATGATTGAAACCTTTCTCGAGTACATCACTAACCAACCTCTTTCTTTAATTAGTAAAATAGACTCGGAGGGTTTTTATATCGAAGACAGCATCATGCAAATTCATGCTAGGATCCTGCACCCGGCTTTGAACGCGGTCAATACATCAAAGTCAGAAAATCGTAGGACAACATATGATTATATAGAAGTCTTGCCCACTTCTTCTTTCACTATTTTGATTGCCATCGTGTGTCATGTCTTGGAGAACTTTCTGCATATTTTCAAGGTATTTGTTAACTGGCTTAACTGCTTAAACCCTTGTACTCCATCTTGTTTCAGTCAGACTCTGATTTTACAACCACAGGTACGGAGTTCTTGAGGTTTTTTCCAGCGCAGAGTGGAACCAGAAAAGAATAGATAAATAATTTAGAAAAACGTGACCATTATAATATCGTGCTTGGCTGCAAGTACACTAACCAAATTGAGCAAATGATTATCGCAATTCATCGACAGATTATCATTTTCGCTTATTCTTCCGTGAACAACAGTTCGGTGACCAGTCATCACAGCGGCGTTATCATAACATTGTGAACGACAGTCGTGTATATCCATACCGTCTTTCTCTAATTGTTAATGGATTTCATCAATTAAGCTTCCAGCGTCCTTTTGACTCATGTGAATGAAACCGAGAAAGGACTCTCTAATGCAAACTGATTTCCTTTCAAAATCAACTTCTATGTATCTCACTTCTTCTGACATCTGTTCACGATGTGCATGGTCAGAAGTAGAGTCAAACATGAGACCATAGTATTTTGATATGCGAATGTTTCACAATAAACTTTGGCGAACAGTAGTCACCATCAGATGAACGAACTTATTCTGAACACGAGGCTAAAAGTAAGATGTGGTTCCAGGATGATTTTTAATCCGAGCATAATGGGATCAAGTATGTCCAGGAATTTTATCAATCCAAGGAAATTACCGGTATTATCGGATTCGGATTCATCCCATGTAGGCTACTAAGTGACTCTCAGTGACCTCGAAATTCAAGATTTTGAGGGCAAGAAATTTGATGCAGTGGAAGATTGTTTTTAATACAGTACGCCTTTTTGTTTTATTGTCTTGATCCGGGTTTGAAGTTCAGCGATAATAATCCCTTTAGTTGCTGTAAAATTTTCTTTACATTTCTTTCCGCTGGGTGAAGTACTCACGATAATTCTAAGGATTTTCGTGTACAGTGAGCCTTTCAGGTGCTTTCCAAGTGGGTAAACCCCTCTTCGTGCTCTAATAAAGATACATTATCTAATTGCTAAAAGGTAAGGCAACAGATGCAAAAGCAGATTTTTTAGACGGGGAATAGATTAGCCATGAGCGAGTCTCTTCTCCACCACGATTCCCTAGTTTCTTCTTATACCATCTTTTGTTTATACAACGGTTATTTATAGGTAAGAAACGACCGTCAGTATTTTGAACCCATTTCTGTTTTCAAACGTTCCTACAGAATTGATTTCCCTATTATCTTATAAAAGTGTACTAGTCCAATATAAAGCTGCTTAATTAATTCTGGTATGAAAGTAATTGGGTTTTCTACAGCAATCACCATATCACTTCCACCAACTTTTCCTGGTACTAAAAACTAATGTTTTCTACAAAGTCTTAGTAGCCTTAGAACTCGTAGCCTCACTGCTCTTAATCTCGTCACACTCAGCATTATCTAAAGTTATATCCTCCTAGTCTTGCGCTAAATTAGTGTTGGATACTTTGCATTTTATTGCACATGTCGATGTAGGCAATTCCCTAGAACATGTCGAACTTCCAGTAGCAGACTTTTCAAGAAGTATCTATACTTCTTGAAGTACTTGACGGATTATTATGCTACTTGATCTTGCAATTTTCGTTTTTTCCTTCCTCAGCCCCTCTCTCTCTTTTCTTTGAAAACAATCGTTTCATATTGCGTTGGTATTTTGCGAAATAAAGGAGCTTGACGCTCACTCACGACGCATGCAATACAAATAAAATACACAACTGAGCCACGCCGATCATCTCAACAGCAATTAAGCAATGGAGAAAGAATCGCTTGTCTTATATCCATAGAACAAAATTATCCGGTGAGGGCGCTGGGCAAGGGCCGGTACTATTGGTCCATTG
This sequence comes from Vandiemenella viatica, assembly GCA_031002005.1. Classification (NCBI taxonomy): domain Eukaryota; kingdom Metazoa; phylum Arthropoda; class Insecta; order Orthoptera; family Morabidae; genus Vandiemenella; species Vandiemenella viatica. Next base: position 38,120 of record JARYHS010008805.1, on the reverse strand, counting down.
AAGGACATTTCGTCAGAGCATGCCAAAATACCTTCCGATCTAGTTCCGATTCGCTGTTTACTCATTCCTTCTCGTTCCTTCGCGAAAACTCATCAGCCTTGCACAGGTTATCGCGGGATTATTTAAATATGAACTATATCGTTGATTTATTTTGATTTTTAAGTTTAATAATTTGAGAATTTTGCGCCCCCTTTTCAATTGCGCCCAGGGCACGTGCCCTACCTGCCCCACCCTAGGTACGCCACTGTGCTCAACCACTTGTGTAAGGCCTCCATCTCTTACTAAGGTATTTGTAAATCTCTGTTACCTTTTATTATTAATCTGATTTCCTACCAAGTTGACATCTGGTAAGTTTAAATCTTCAGTAATAATTTTCATTTTATGCTCACTTCTGAACCCTGAATATGAATTTAATTTCTCCCCGAGAGTCCCATCTTTATCATTCATTCTTCCACTGCAGTATGCAGCCAACAACCTGACTTCTTTTTTATTACCCCAAAAATCTATACCAAGTAACTCATGGTCATGATCTTTAAACACCAGTGAACTGCAGTAGTGTTTGCTAACCAGTATGATTACACTTCTACCAATTGCTCCTCTATCTCTGCGATACACTCTGTAACCACCAGAGAAACCTCATTGTCTAGTACTCCTTCTTTTAACCAAGACTCTACCCCTGTTTCTCTATTACTTTTGCAAACTCCATATATTTGATCATTATACTTCTACAGTTTACAAGTAACACTCTTATCACTGGCGTTGTGATATTTGCAGCACTAACATTCACCTTCCCAGATCTGCCCCCCTCTGTTATTGTTTCAAAATCTTCATCTTCTTCTTTAGCATTAGTGATTTTTCTGACTATGGTCGTACACTCAGCATCCCTTTGATTACCTATTTTTATTCCCTCACAAGCAGCCCCTAAACTAAAAAAAGGCACAGTTCTGACCCCGTCATTACCTTTATAGCATTAGCTATTAACTCAGAAAGTATTTCCTAGCCCTTCCTTCTTAGGTGTAGGCCAAGACTAGAGAAACCCCACCTACCAATGGTTCCCACAGGCACAACCCCCACTACAGAACTAATGCCGTCCCCAAGTAGCATCCCCGTTTCCACATACACCCGCCTCACAGCGTAGTTCAACTGCGGCTGGTCATGGCGGCTTCCTTCAATACTTTCTTCAGGTCACTCTCTATACTATAATTAGCATCAATGCTGTTCCCCACACCTCTCACTATCACTACTCTATCCTCCTTAGTGAAACTCCTACAAAGTGAACCTATATCCTCTATTACCTGACCTATAGTTGCAATAGGTTTGAAAAAACTTGTGATCTGGTAGCCTGTTCCCAGCTGATCCTGCAATAGAGGGTCCACACCTCCTCCATGGCTACTACCTTGCAGTATAACCCTGTTAATCCAATTACTATTTCCTTGCACGCCCCTATTCTTATTGTAAATATAACCTATACCTAACCCTACTATCTGGTTTGTAACGAACAGCACCTTCCTGGATTTGTTATATTAAATACTATTACTTCTCAGTGTTAATACTATTAACTAAACCAACGTAAACCACCAAAACTACAATTTCTAAGCGTAATTTAATATAGCTTGTCCGAACAAGCGCACAATATTTCTTATAGGATAATTTTCCCAGAGACCGCTTTCCTTGATTTACCTGACAAACAAAGCCGTTTCAAACGCTAAACCTATTAGTAATAAGTTGTTTCCTTCACTGATAAAGGATTAATTGCCTTAAACCGTTGTTAGTAAAATGTTGATAATGATGGAGCAGTATACACTAGTACCAACACAGTTCCGAACTATTCAAACTTATGTTACTGATATTTCCTGGAATTTTTACACTTAATTACACTGAATAAACCACCAAAAAAATATACATGTTATCTAATATTTAAAAGTAATTTGGAATGCATGTATTGCTTCACAACTTTCGCGCTTGCGAAACCAATATGGACGGGAAAGAGACGACACACCATAATTGCGATAATTCTACTTGTTGCGCATTATGGAGCATTTTTATTATTTTTATTTGCTTACATTGTAGGATTTTTCGCAATCTCTATGCACAGTGCAATTTTGTGAGAAGAGTAAATAAAGATGAGGGATGTTCTCTCAAACAAAGGATATTCGGAGTTGTAAGGTCAGTTCCAGATAACAATGGGACACCCGTGGTGCGCGCTCGCGTCGACCCAACATCTCCACCACTCATTAACCTAACTTTGGGTAGCAAATTACTTCCTAGACGCTGTTATTTACAGCTAAAAGCTGTTGCTGACCACTCATCCCTCTACCTAAACTCTTTTTCTGCTCTACTGTGGAAACAGAAGTGTCTGTTAGGCTTTATTACATGATTTTATATCCTATTATTCAGTTATTATTATAATAATAGTTTTAAATTGATTAAATCCTGTTACTCCAAGAACTTTTATTAATAAAAATGTTAACACCACCAGAGAATGTTAGTCCCCAGCGGTTATGTCTTAATTAAATCCGGAAAGCTGAAAATTCACTCTAATACGCTTCTCCTCACAGAGTCTTTGCTTTAAAAACGCAAATGGAAAATTGGCACTAAACACCAGAGAAAACTGTGAACTCCTTGTTACCTACTTTGAGCAACTGCTAAATTTCCCAGAACCAGCTGAAAGGTTCGCATAACAATCAGGAGAAATTATTCCAGATTCACCAGCACCAACACTAGAAGAAATCAGGAAGCATATTCAGAAACTCAAAAATGGGAGGGCATCAGGAGAAGATGGCATAGTGGCGGAATTCCTGAATAATCTGGGCCAAAGTTCACTCCAAGAACTAACCAAAATTATCCGACATTGTTGGGAGTCAAACGAAATCCCGTAAGACTGGAAGTGCGCTCTCAAACTTCCCCTTGACAAAAAAGGTGACCGCACCAATGTGAACGACTACAAAGGATAGTCTCTATTATCAGTCCCCTACAAAATTATCTCTGCTTGTCTCCGCAAAAGAGTACAAGAAAAAATCTAACACAAAATTGGCGAATACCAAGCAGACTTCAGACCTAACAGATCGTGCGCAGAGCAAATCTTTAACCAGAAAACCATCCTAAAATACAGATCAATCAGGTACAAGAAAACCATATGCACCTATGTAGACTTCAAGAAGGCGTATGACTCCATCGACAGGAAAAGCCTACTCAACGTCGTAAAGGAATATGGTCTGGACAATAAATCAAGAGAATTAATCAATCAGACACTCACCAACACCACAAACAAAGTAAAATTCATGGGAGAACTCTCCAGAGAATTCGAGACAAAAACTGGCGTTAGACAGGGTGATGGTCTCTCACCAATCTTATTTTATATAGCCCTGGACAAAGTCATTAGAGAATGGGAGAAAACGAATACCCCAGTAAAAATAGGTAGAAACAGACTAAATATCTCATGCTTGGCCTTCGCAGATGATCTGGCTATTCTGTCAGAAAGTGAACAACAAGCCATAAAACAAATAGAATCCCTCAAAGAATTAGCAGAAAAAATTGTACTAAAAATCTCCTTTGAGAAAACGGTTTTTCTTGGCACACAAACTGAACATAAAACACTGAACACAAAATATGGGAAAATCAACAGAGTCACCGAGTTTACATATTTAGGCGAAATTATCAGTCCAACAGGACTCGAAAAGAAGGCACAACAAAACAGACTCAACAAAATGAAAATGGCTTTCGGACAGACCTGCAACTTCTACAACAAAACATAATTGTTTAAAAAACATAAAAACCGCCTTCAAAAAAGGGCACTAAAAATTTTAAAATAACTTTATACCTTGATTAGAAGAAAGTAAATCTAAATGGACAATATTTTACATTACTATTATTCAAATTTTTACATTAATTAGTTATTTTTGGAGTCGGTGCCAGCTGTCAGATAGCGCAGATCGAATTACTGAACTTTATTTGGTGTTCGAGGCGAACCGGGAGAACGAACAAAAATTCCAAATATTTTACAGCATGTCGTGAGGAAGATAGTTTTGTTGCGGGAGACAGCTTAGGGAAAGAAATTAACGGTATGTTATCTGTGGCTCGGCCTCGTTGCTCATCCAGGCATATCTCTGGCGCTATAGTGTCAGTTGGTAGGTTGCATCATGCAGTAAACACTTTATAGTTAGTATAATATCGGTGTATCATCTAAATGTTTCAGTTTTGTTTAAAAATGTATCTAGAATTAATTGTAGGTAAGTAGTGGCATGATTTTATTATTTATTATTGTTATTGTTTTTATCTTTTTGTTTTTCTTGCTTTGGCTGGCACCGACTCCAAAAATAACTAATTAATGTAAAAAATTCAATAACAGTAATGTAAAATATTGTCCATTTAGATTTACTTTCTTCTAAGCAAGGTATAAAGTTATTTTAAAATTTTTAGTGCCCTTTTTTGAAGGCGATTTTTATGTTTTTTAAGCAATTATTTATTTTTACATTTTTTGTGGTATTATAGTTAATTTGTATTTGAATATGTCACAGCAGTTCTCATTTTGCGAACTTCGTGGTAGCTCAGTTGTTAAAGGGAATGCTTTAAAAAAAAAAAAAAAATCTGTCTTTCAGAATGGGGATGAATTGGATGCTTTGTTAAGGAATTTCAGTTTACATTTTAGTCCAGGCTGTGTTTCGATCTAATCATAACATGTGTTAAAGCTGCTGCTCGATAATCGAAATATGTAACATTTGGACATTAATACATACCACATACACAAATCTGTCTCTGGAATATATCTGTTTGTTCCGGCATCACACAGAAAATATAGGTATTTAATTGGTTTGCACAACGTAAAAGCTCGGGGTCCAATTTGAAATCTGAAGTACATGTTGAGACATTAGGACACATACATTTCATAAATATTCTGCAGTTACTTAAAAATAGCTTAATTGATTCTAACGGTACTTAAAACTGTGGATTTTGTAAAGAACATTGGAAATTATAAACGATGGGGGTAAAGGAGAAGAGGGATTGGGCTTTTGTATACCAAATGTAGACTGTCATTTCTGTTTGATTTAAAGTGTACGTTTGTAAATTTCTATTAATATCATATAAAAATTTTAGGTGTGTATAGAAAATTAATTAAGGGGTGTGGAAGTGAAGAGTAGTTTGGTTTTTGTTAAGGTAGTGTGGACAGCATTTTTCTCTTTGTTTTAAAGTGTACATGTGCAAAGTTCCATCGAAACAAGGTAAAAACTGTAGCTTTGTGTAAAGAACATTTACAAAAATTAAACGGGGTAAGGGAGTGAGGGGTTGGGTTATGTAAACAGAATGTTTCTCTTTGTTCTTAAGTATACATTTGCAGTGTTCCATCGAAATCTGATAAAAACGGTAGGTATCTATAAAGAACATTGGAAATTAGGAGGTGTGGGGGTAGATGGGAAGAGGGGTTGGGCTTCTGCAACCTAATTTAAACACAATTGTTATGTATTTTTGGAAGTATACGTGTGCAAATTTTCTTCAGAACCAGATAGAAACTGTGCTGTGTGTAGATTAAAGGGGTGAAAAGGGGAAGAGAGGTTTAGCTTCTCTAAACCAAATGGAGACAGTATTTTTCTGTTTGTTTTGAAGTATACATGTGCATACTTCCTTCAAAATCAGATAGAAACGGTAGCTTTATATAATGAACATTGACAGTAAATAAAGGGATAGAAAGGGGAATAGGGTTTGTGTTTTTGTCAAAGTAATGTGAGTAGTATGTTTCTTTTTCTATTTGCTTTAAAGTATACACATGCGAAGTTCCACCGAAATCGGATTAAAAATGTGGGTTTGTACAAACATTAAGGGATGTAAAAGGGGAGCTAGGGTAGTTTTTTTATTTTTTGGTCAGAAATCTTCTCCATAAAAAAATACATATATGTGCCAACTTTCATAAAGATCGGTCAAATGGTGTCAACCAGGGACGGATCCAGGGAGGGGGGCTAGGGGGCTCAAGCCCCCCCCCAAAAGTATCTAGGTCCACCCCCGACCTTTTTTCTTTTAAGCTCTACGGATTCGAGGCCCGAGGAGGCTAAAAAAGACTACCCCATGGCCGCTCGAGCTCCCCCCCCCCCCAAACCAAAATCCTGGATCCGCCCCTGGTGTCAACTGTAGCTTTTCAAAAAGAAAATTGACAAAAGTCAAGGAGCGCAAATAGGGAAAGGAGTTCAGTTTTTGCAAACCAAAAGCTGACATATTTTTTCTCTTTGTTTTACAGTAAAAGTTTGCTAAGTCCTATCTAAACTGAATAAAAACTGTGGGTTTGTATAAAAATTAAATGGTTTAATGGGGAGTGGGGGTGGTATTTTTATTCTTTGGTCCGCAACCTTCCTCGTGAAAAAATTCATATAAGTGCCAATTTCATGGTAATAGGTCAAATGGTGGCGACTGTAGCTTTTTATAAAAAAATACATTGACAAAAATTAAGGGGTTGGTAGGAGGGAGAGGGGTTGATCTTTGGCAGACCAAATATTGACAAGATTTTTCTGTTTGTTTGAAAGTATACATTGGCAAAGTTCAATCAAAATCAGATATGAAATATAGGTTTCTATAAAATTAAGGGGTGTAAAGGGGGAGATGGGGTGGCTTTTTTATTTTTTGGTCAGGAACCTTCTCCATGAAATATTACATGTATATGACAACTTTAATGGAGATCAGTTAAATGATGTCGACTATAGTTTTGCATAACGAACATTGGCAAAAATTGAGGAGTGGATAGGGTGAGAGGGGTTCAGTTTTTTCAAACCAAATGTTGACAGCATTTTTCTCTTTATTTTTGACTATACATGTCCAAAGTTCCATTGAAAGCGGATAAAAAATGTGGGTTTGTATAAAAATTAAGGGGTGTAAAAGGAGAGAGGCGTGTATTTTTATTTTTTTGGGTCAGAAACCTTTTCCATGAAAAATTACATTTATATGCTAACTTTAATGGAGATCAGAAAAATGGTGTCGACTTTAGCTTCGTATAAAGAACATTAGCAAAAATTAAGGGGTGGATAGGGGGAGAGGGTTCACGATTTTCAAACCAAAAACTGATAGTATTTTTCTGTTTATTTTTTACAATACATTTCCAAAGTTCCATCAAAATCGGATAAAAAGTGTGGGTTTGTATAAATTTAAGGGGTGTAAAGTGGTGTAAGGGGTGGTTCCTTAATGAAATTCATATGGGACCACTTTGGAGATATACTCTATCCACTATAAAAATTTCATTTAAATCGGTTCAAAATTGGCGAAGATATCGCTGAACATACATTCAAAAATAAAATTCAGACGAATTGAGAACCTCCTCCTTTTTTGAAGTCGGTTAAAAAGAACATAGGAATTCAATCAAAAATTAGACACTACAATACAGTTATTTAACCAAACGCTCTATACGCCACAGAAACACTCACACTAAACTCTAAGAAGGATACAGGGAACATCCAAAAGAAGAACGAAGAATAATCAGGAAAATTATTGGACCAACCAAAACAGAAGAAGGCTACAGACTAAAATCAAACAAAACAGTGGAGTCCCACTCAAACATAGCCAACGACATCAGAAAACGCAGACTAAAATTCTACAGGATGCCAGATAACAGATTATCTAAGCAGATATTCAAACTCATGCAACCGTTAAAAATGCCTAACAGTTGGTTCGATCAAGTAAGAGAAGAACTGGAAAAAGCTAAAATCAAGAGTTCAGAAATCCTAGATCGCAAAATCTTCAGACAAAAAATACATGACTGGGTAGTCATGCCAGAAACCAAAGCGAAGAAGACCTCGCACAACATGGGCAGAAGAGAGGAAACTTGCCTTTAGTAAACGGATGCGAGAATACTGGAATGGCAAAAGAAACTCAGACAGAAAATGACTACGTTTTGCGTAATATGTATAGGTCTATTCGCATAAAATAAAATAAAATAAAAATTACGAGTTCAAAAATTATTCTGTATATCTTTAATACGATTTTTAGTTTTAACTTGGTGCAAAAACATTCATTTCATACCATGTATCTTATTTTTAATTAGGGATACTCCAGAAGATTCAAAAACCGTTTATTTGAGAGAATTAGCATAGGTAAGGGAATATTATTTTATAGTTTTACACAAGCTGCAACAGAAAACCCGTTCCCTCGAGGCGAGCGCTCGCCATGGACTGGAAGCTGAACGCCCACCGCCTTTTGGCTGACGTGGCGGTGCGCCAGAGAGGCGACTGCATGGCACGCACCCGCCGCCTCGCCTACTTGAGTATTCTCTAAGCAAAATTTACAATGGAAAATCCAATCTTTAATCCTAAATTACTCCCACAATACTAATATGAAATCTATTCAGTATTTTTTCTTTCTCTCTATAAGATTATGCTGTTTATTTTACGACTAGCCCCAAAGCACGTCAAACATGACGGGTTTAACGGAGTGTTATGGTAATTTATTTCTCTGCAGTTGCTTAACTAAATAGAATTGTTATAAAATAAAGCTCACTGTCATTTATCGTCCCTTGTGCTGTAAAAAAGCTTTAGTTGTTAACTTCATCCAGGATGCATTTCGTCCTACCCCAAATCCGCTAATATTGCCGCTAGAAAAGCTAAGCTTCAGTGTTGTGACAGTTAATTTCTTAGCAATTACTTAACAAAATAGAATTGTTATAAAATAAAATTCAATGTAATTCCTCGTGCCTTGCGCTGTAACAAAAAGTTTTTTTTTCCATCCTGGGTTGGATTGCAACTTAACCACATACTACTCTAAACTTGCCGCCAGAAAAAAAAAAAAAAACCTGCAATCTCACGCATATTAATTGCTCGCGCTCAGTGTGCAACTATTTCCGTTCAAACTATTTAATAATTTCAATAATAGGGCACAGTTTAAATTATTTTGGAAAAAACTAAATTATTCATGCCCTCTGCTGTAGCGTCAATTGCCATTTATAATTCTGACCTATGCTAAGTAACAATCTAATCAAAGCTTTCACTAACATTGATGTTCGAAAATTAAAACTTTTATCTTACTTATCAATGGACAAAGAATTTAAGGAATACTTGTACTTATCAAAAGAACAATACTTAAATATAAGCATCTAATGATTGATATAATGATTTAAACGTAATAGGCCCTACATACTTTTTTCAGTGTTCTGTCAGTTAATTTATTCGCGGATGCTTAGAAATGTTATTACGTAAATAGCGTATGACGAATTGCATTAGGGTTTGCAGTTCCTTCCAGTTATATATGTCTGGGGACATTCAACAACAGGGACTATCCGCGCCAGGGTTTTTGGTGGCACGTACATGTTCACACAGATTGCTTGCCTTTCGTTCCTGTTGTTGGTAACGACCAAATGCATTCATTGTCTGCACTTACCCGGGGGGCACATTGAGCTGCGTGGCGCAGTAGGGGCAGCGCCGAGCAGGGCAGGGCATCACGAAAACAGAAACTGTGTCGGGCAGTTACCCGTGCATATTAGAGCGCAGTTTCGTGCGGCAGTGTTGTGCGAGAAACCGACAAAAAAGCGTAACCAAAAACATATCGATACAAAAACTCGATTTTTAATTTCTGAATCAGACTGGGATGCCGAGCTTGAAAAATTGTTATTACTTTAACAGAACATTAGAAATACTTGAAACTAAAAAGCAGTGTTCAACAAATTATGTAATAATAGCATCTATATCAATCTTTTTTTAAAAAAAGTTTTATTAAAAATTAATGCAAAAAGAGAAAATAAAAGTGAAAATTGTAAGAGGACAATTGTATGATAAATAAATGCTGAATTTACTCGCCACTTGTTGGGCTCATGGTCAAAATTTCTTGTTTAAATTTAATTTTTATGTATTTATTACTACTGATATTGTGAATCTCAGGTTGATTACGCGCCAGTTTAATCAATTTTTCTTATTCCGTAGTTGAAAATGATTATAAGTAAAGCAAGATTATAAATAACACAAGAAGTGTTACGTTGTAAACCGGCACGAGTGAGCTGCGTGGCACAGTTTCTGTGTCGTGAACACGAGGCGCAGGCCACGTGCGGCGCAGTACTGCGCTGCCCTGCTCTGCGTCTCAATACGCGCTGTTCCGCCCCAAAACATAGACACAGAAACTGTGCTGCGCCGCCTGCGTCAACTGCGTGTCGATGTGCGTCCGGCCTTACTGTGAGAGGCGTCCGTTGTGCTTCAAGTGCGAGCACGCACCGTGAGCCTGCTGACTGCGTGTAACAGCTACACTCACCCCTTAGTGAGACCTCACTTGCGCACTTACTATTGACCTGTTCATAGCTATCTCGTTCGACTCCAGATCGCCATGTCTCAAGAACTCATCTTCAGTGACACAGGCAAGTGTAGTGGGGGTTAGGCGACTCTGGCGAGTTGTTTGTCGTCACAGGTGTCAGCACTTGCCTGACGAGTTCGCAGACGCATAGCTCTAGTGACGTCATAGCTGACGTGCACTCGCGCGCTCTGGTTGCACTACACGCCGTCGCCCGAGGCGGGAGCTCGCTATTTCAGACACTAAGTAGCGCACGCCGCAGACTATTCCGGTTTTTACACGTCTGTTAAGGTGAAAGCAGAATATTTTCGTCACAACAATCACTCCAGTATTTTCCCAGCAACAAGAATATTCCATTAGGCGCTTTTCCGAGCTTGACATTAGGGATTCACTGGTGTGGAATGCGCACGTCGTGTTGTCCACTGCTTGCTCGTATAAATTAGAGACCCCGCAATATTCGTAATTCCCAAACCTGTAATTTTCTTCCTGAGACCTTCGAAAAACATTTGGTCATGTCTTATTGATATTTGGAACTATTATAATTCATTAATAGTCTACTTACCATAAAGTTAACTTTTATCGCCATTTTTATTCAGCATATATATAAGCAAAATCATTAGTGACTGGCGACAAAACCCCCATGGCACAATAAAAATAGACAGTCAGACCAACCTAGATACATTGCTGTTTGGAGATGACCAAGTTCTTTTTGCTGAATCAGAATATGACCTGCAGAGATCGGTATATAACCTCCATATTACAGCAAAAGAATACAGCATGGAGAATTCCCTCAATAAAACCAAGGTTTCACGGGTTGGCACATCAATGGAGTGATTGTTATGCAATCACATCACAAATGTCAGTGAGCAAAGAAAACCGATTTAAACTATGTGGTTGATGGTTTGATATTCATCACTACAGTCACGATAAGGTCACTCTTTCATTTCCAACTAATAGGGGGAGGACTCCTAACGTTACCTGAGACAGCCATTAAACCTGTCATCCTTCGTAAGTATAAAGTTTTCATCAGTGATTCACTATAAACACTATACACTGTGGCATATACTAACACACCTCTTACCTTCCTTTTAACTTTATCTTACAGCATAGCATGAATTCTTTGGATGTTCCTGGAATAAAACACCGTCCGTTAGTCTAACTAATTCCACCCTTGAGGAATGCATCCGCCATCGAGTACACCTGTTCCTGTCTGAAAAAAAAAATCGAGTCACGCCAAGACTATGCGCTCCACAGTACACGAGTTTTCCAAGAAATGTCTGCCTTTTTCCAGGAAATTTCTGATAAAGTTTTTTCAGCCAATCAGGCCCAGGAGAGTTCTCCATTGGTTTGAAATGTCCGCAAATGACGCCAATCTTTGAATTCAGGACCAAGTATGACATATTTTTGTTTTGTAATTTCATGCTTCCTTAAACTAACTAGCGCACATGATAAAGTTATAATACCGCTCTTAGCTAACATGGTCATCTAACAGATATCAAAACCAATATTTTCTTAGGAATCTCCACAAACCGACAAACATCTAGAATATCACCACAGGTGCAGACACTAGCACGATTACGCCGAAGATAACGTCTACACTTGGACTGTCGTAAATTGTTAGGTCATTCGTATATGAAAGTAGGTGTTTGCATATTTTGCCCTCCCTAGCCTTGTGGTCATGGCCAACTTTTCCCTTCCATGCACCACGCAGAATTCTTCCATCAATATCCATTCTAACTTCATTATACACCATATACATGTCACTTGTAAAATGTGTTCCACTTATAAATCTAGCTGCCCTTCCTTGCACCCGGTATTTAATGTGCAAAAAATGTGGACTCCATATTACACCACTATATACTAGCAATGCTCTGACTGTAACCCAAGTCCTTCGCTTCTCTCATACATCCCCTCATTACAGTTTTTGTCCCGAAGGACATATAGTGAACAAATTAAGAAAGACAGCTCGTACCCCAACAAAAACGGCAACAAACTGAAAATAGCACAGTGAAATGGGAGAGTGTCTACTCCCTGTAGAAACAGTGGTTACAAGCAAATATTGATGGTGAAATCTCGACGTCGAGTTGGTTTCTATCACCATCTTTCTAGCACACCGAACTGGGTGGATGAGTGGTTAATGCTTGGCATTTTGGGGACCTAGGTTCGATCTCCGGTCCGACCAACTAGTTTTCGCTTATTCATGCTTTCACGAATTCACTCATTTCGATATTCCGCCCCGTTCCTTATACCAAATCCTCTCCTTGCTCTAATTACATCGTTGTTGACTACTTCACAGCACAGCAATGCCGACTCGCCAGGAAGGCTAGAGAGCCTCATCGTTCTTCTTTCCCCACAAAACTCTCTGGAATTAAGTAATATGTACCCCCAGGTACCCAGCTCTTTACATCAGCCTCGTGTCGCCTCTCCCACGCTGCATACCTCTCTCCTAACCAGTAACATGTGTTCCAGGTACCAAACTCTTTACATCAACATCGTCTCATTTATCTCACACTATAGACCTCTCTGGCTTTAAGTAACGTGTGTCCTAGGTACCAAACTGTTCACATAAACACCATCACGTCTCTCCCACACCACAAGCCTTTCTGCCATTCAATAACCTGTGCCCCACGAACCATGAGTTGCAGTAGACACTTGGTCATCAGATTGATATGATATAGTCATACAAAGTCTCGCCCACAAATCCATACGTCACAAACACTCACACACACACACACACATACACACACACACACATTAGTGGTGAAAATGAATTGCACATCCTACTTCCAGACAGACGAGTTACAGGAAGGTACCACAATATTTACACATTTATACACAGAGAGAGACACACATACACCCACATTTCCGTGCCTACAGCGAGCTCGTCACAACAATGAGCACCAATCATGATAACAAAAAAAAGGGGGCAGAACACTCACAGAGGAAGAGGACACACACACAAATACACATTAATGGTGAAATGTCCTGCACATCCTACATCCAGACAGACGAGTTAGAAGAAGATATCACCATATTTACGCATTCATACACAGAGAGAGATGCATAGACACGCACATTTCCATGCTACAGCGAGCTCGACGCAACAACCAGCACCAATCACGGCAAAAAAAAAAAAAAAAAAAAATGGGAGCAGAACTCCCACAGAGGAAGAAGACACACGTGTACATGTACATGCATGTAGCGCGTTCGACAGAACTATCAGCAAGCATCATGGAAACGAAGAAGTCGTTACTATTGATTAATTGGGCAGAATTCTGGTTACAAAAATCATCAGACAGACGACTTCGAGGAAGGTCGAGCAAGCGTAAATCACCATATTTACGCATACATGCACATAGAGAGACGCAGACACATATGTCTAAGCTTACGGCAAGTTCAGCACAACTACCGGCACCAATTATGGAAACGAAACAGTGGGGGAAGTACTCTCTTTCCTCATGACTGGCTGAAAAACAGAACTCTTCTTACATATCATCATGCAGACGAGTTAGAGGGTGTGCAAAGATGGCATGTTTTCACCCTACACTTCAGTGTTTATCCCATACCTAGTGTTCATCACACCCAAATGATTACATGTACCATCCATACATAGATCACCGCCACGTGTCCCCACGCCACAACCCTCCGTGCCCCAGGTACCATGAGTTGTATAGACACTTGGCTATCAGACAGATATCATAACTACCATATTCATACTAGGTCTCACCCATAGGTGGGCACAGCTAATCGAAAAGTTAACTTCGATAATCGTTAATCCACTACTTTAAAAGTTTAAAGCGTTACATTGTTGCAAATTTAATGCAAGTTAAAGTTGACCAATAAAAGTTAACCATCAAAAAGTGGACATGATGTTTATGTATTGCAATATATATTACTGCAAGCAATACCAAGGGGCTATGTACTGTGATGCGAATCAATAATACGTGTACCCAATGTCCTTCTGGAAATTGAATTTTTACTGGAGTTCAACATTATATCCAGCAACGAAAATTTTTACAATCCATCGGTCTGGACCAGCTTCGAATACGACGGTGCCGGTAGCTACGATGCCAAATGTTGTATTGACGTAAACTTTTATTAATAGATGGAATAAATTTTGCTGTTATCTACATCAAAAGTGGCCACAGCACTTGAAGAAAGCTTGCAATAATTTTTCTTTTTCCCCAAGAGTTGGCCCCCCTTTTATTTTTTTCTTCAAACTGTTCATCTTTGAATATATACACTCTCTTCATATGTTGTTTAAAATTACTAAGGCTAGACACGTGAGCCGAGGTTGTAGAAAATTTAGGCAACACAGTTTGCATTCATAAATCAACTGTTCCCTCAATCTTGATTTAAATCCAACATAATTGTATGAATGTGGCCAAGGATTTTTAATATTGTGGCTGTTATTGTTAGCGTTGCTTGCTTTCACTAACGGATTCAAGAGCTTCAGTTCCTTGACGTTATCATTTAACGAATGTCAGTTTAAATTATTTCACTAACGAACACCAAACCAATACCAACTTAAAAGTGACATTTTCGTGATAGTAAAAAAGTTAGATTATAAAAATAGCAAAATCAATCGCAGATCGAAGTAGAAACGAATAGTGAGCGCCTGTTTGAAGATGTAACATATAAACGCTCCAAAACTCTAGCTTTGATGCCCACATCCACACAATGCCTAGCATAACGGTTGTATATGCATCACTCTCGACTTCATATTACCTAATCCGTTAGTCATCCGATTCGCGGAACATACGAGCGTAGTGTCGAGTGCAATTCAAACATACCAAACTAGCGGCCCGGTACGTGCTTCGCTACGTATAAAGTGAAATATTAAAAAAATTTAATTGGAACATCAAATTAATTTATACAAACAAAAAATATTTTATTAATTGCTAGCTATTTTAAAACTTAATCCAAAACATTTGGATAAACAATATTTCCATTTTGAGCATGAATAAACAAACGGCTGGGGGTACCGACTCTGGAACAGGCAACATAAAGTTGGCCATGTAAAAAACACGATTCCTCCAAATTCACACCACAAACATGAAGTGTTTGCCCTTGGGCCTTGTTGGTGGACTATCGCAAATGATAAACGCACAGGATATTGTAATCGTTTGAACTCAATGGCATATCAGTTGGAATCATAGGGATACGCGGTATCAAACAAACTTCTCCTTTTGATTTACCAGTTAAGATCATAGCTTCAATCAAATTTGGCAATAACTTTTTCACTGCCAATCTGGTGCCATTACACAGTTTTGGTGGATTAATATTTCGCAATAATATAATCAAAGATCCAACTTTCAGATTCAAGCAATGCGGTGCCATACCAGCCGGTTCCAATGAATTTAAAAATTCAATTGGGATAATTCATTGCCTCATCTTGATTCATAACAATTTCAATTGATTTACATGTCGTGACTACACCTGGCAGTTTCGCTTGAATTTGAAAATTAATGGCATTTATATGTATGTTCTTCGGTGCTAAAATGGCGCGTTCTCTCAACCAATCATGATTTCTGTAATTCTGAAGAATATTCGGAAAAACAAATTCAATCAATTCATCTATCGATTGCGCAATTGTACAAAAATTGTTCGGTACAGCGATCAATCCGTTGGTACTGTCGATTTGTATTTTGCCATCACAATTTCTAACAATTGTTTTGAAAACTCATCGGGCAGCTGGATCATTTTGTAGGTGAATACGCATATTAATGTTCAGTGTCAATTTTTGTACATTATCTCCAAAGTACTGATGACTTCAAACACATTTATTTCATCACTAGGAGTTGATCGAGGAATGACAGGCAATGTTTGACGAAAATCCCCTGACAGTAATATCAGAGCACCACCAAAAAGCTGTTGATTACCACGTAAATCTTGCATTGTTCGATTAAATGCTTCTAGTGATTTTTTATTCGCCATTGTACACTCATCCCATAAAATAATTGACGTTAATCGCAGAACTTTTGCCATAGCAGAATTTCTCGAAATATTGCAAGTTGGAGTTTCAATCACCTGTACATTCAATGGCAATTTTAATGCAGAGTGTGCGGTCCTTCTAATAATGTAGCAGCAATTCCCGAAGATGCAAGTGCCAATTCAATTTCTGTTCCGATCAAATAGTCGCTAAAATCAATGATATAACGAACGTTTTGCCTGTACCACCAGGTGCATCCAAGAAATATAATCCACCTGGCATTATTGGAAAACGGCTTGTATGATTGTGTCATATACATGTTTTTGCTGAATATTCAATTTGGTTATATTCGATTGCACAAATAAACACAAATCATTAAAATTGAATTCCTGCTCACGTTGCAATTCACGATCAAACAAATCATGCATCTCACGATTTGGTGCGGTCATACCCAATTGTACTAATGCTTTATTTGCAATTCGTTAGACACATATCTTCAATTATTATCAAAGCTTCGTTGTACATTTCCAAGGTAATCAATAAATCAGGACTTCTTGCATGATGACGCACACGAATTAAAATATCTTCTGCCATATAATGTTTATATTTGTTCCATAATTCAAGTGGATTTGATGGCATACATGTTGATAATATAATGGCAAATAGCATTCGTATTTGTTGTGGATGAGCTGAAGTAGATGCATCATGAAGTGTTGAATCCCAATGTGCATCATCCTCCAACAAATGCAAGAGTTGACATGCTTCACGATATGTTTGACACAAATGACCGTTGACTGTTCTCAATTCTTGAAATGATTTTGGGCTATTGATGTTAACTAATAACAATCGCAAATAAAAACACTCAGCATTGTTTGGATGTACTGTATATATTCTCCCAATTGCATCTGTTTAGATAATGCCTGGATGCCCATCGACTGCTGTTCCTTGTTTACGTCTTTGAAATTTTTTCGAAGACACATTTCATGTGTAATACTGAGGCACTTCAGAATATAACAAATTTATCGCAAATGTATCAGTTTCGCATAATTTGAAAAAAAGCGGTCAACGTAGTCGCTGGTGGTTGTGCTGCTCTTTCCAATACATTTGCTTCATTAAAATAAACACGTTGGCCACTCTCAAGATGCACAGCCAAGTGAACAACCACAGGATGTCTTTCATGCATTGGAAACGACATAATCCTCCAGACAGCTTCATTACTACTAATATAGCGCCTCATTTGATACTGAGTAATTTCATCATTTCTATTATCACCAGCAACACTGAAAACAGCCATATCGCTCCCTTTATTTACATACTTGCAAATATATTTAATGGATTTGACTGAATTACAATACTTCACATTTATATGAGCATTGAATATTTTCGATAATAATGGACAATACGGAACCACCCAACGATTATCAACTTCAACGTCCTGGTTACGCATTCTAATGGTTGCCGTTTTGCCATTATCATTAGGTGATCTAAGTCGATACAACGGATATCCGTCATTGCCCGTTATTGTGTCTGAAGTCAATTGCCTTGTGTATCGTTTCGAACACTTTCCATCAATCATACATGGCGAATTCATATTTAGTTCACCGCACGGATCATGTATCATGTTTTTAACGACAACGTGAAATAACTCAGGATCAACAGTTTGAGCAGGAATTTCAACTGATATAACATTTTTGATTTGATCCGGAGTTATTTTATGTACCAGCCAAATTAATATATGTGCATGACGATCAGTTGTCGACTGTCCTTCAAATAAATTGTTTTTGATGTCATCCCACTGCGGATTACATGTAAATGTAATGAACGGATCCGGTCGACCGTATTTTCGTACATGTAGACATTTGCGTCTGGTGCATATTCGTTCATATGCCGTGGGGCTACCAATATACGAAGATGGCAATATAGTTAAACGTCCAATGTCATTAACATTAGCATCATTCGCGATCGCATCTTGCAAATGAATATATTCTTCGGATGTTAATTTTGCTTGGTTGAAACGAATAAAATTAAGACGTTCAGTTTCTATTTTGGCATACATATCAACGATGTACTGATGATATAGTTTACCACATCTCAAGATATAATTTTATTCTTGTGGACGAACCATCAATCGATACGAATAAAAATTCATGGCACTAACTTTTTTCTGTACATGTAGACCTGAAAATAAGTGCAAAATGTGACTTGAGAAAATTATACAAATGAAATGTCAAAACACTGAAAATAGGTCAATTATTTACCTGTTCATGGATCAATCATTGGTATATTAATATGGTAGCCATCGTCACCTTTCCAATGCAATATTGGGTATTATAATGCATCGTAACTACGATGAAGTTCCGAAACACGTTGCAATTGCTCATTTCTGCGATGAAGTACAATGTCACGGAATTGAAACTGATCACCAAGAATTACAATTGCAACCTCATCAATTGTCGATGCATTGAATCGCCTTGCATGCTCTCCAAAAGGTGTTCTATCAGCCCTTATTACGATTTTGTGATTATCAGATGGCATACGATCGAGAGCAATTTTGAACAATTGAACTAATGCGTTATGCTGATGGAAAAGCCTTTGTAGCTCACTAATAATTTCTCGTCTTGTATTCGAAACAATTGCACAACGTTGATCCAATTCATGATTTTCATCACCAATAAAATAAATTTGCAAAAATTGATGATCACGGGGGGATTGGCAATAACGAACCAGCTTGATGATAAATCAGGCCCTGAATCTGTAACATGTATGCAATTTTAGGTAGATGTTGGATCAGAATTTTTAAAACTATCGAATACTTTATGATTCAGATTGATGTAAACATGGGACAATTCTGTTGAAGTATTTACCTTAAACGTCGGCATAAAATTATCTCTTAATAATTTTAGTAGCACCAAAAGAAGTAATTTGAAATGCCAAATTGTATTGTTGAATATGACTCAAAAAGTGCTTCGACATTTGAGATGTCCCAAAAATAAATGAATACAATGGTTCGGGTGGGAGTTTCCTAATGCTGGCAGTCTCACTTTGCCATTAGCACAACACATGCTGGGCGTTTCACCTGGAAAGTTAGCCGCAATCCACAATGTGGACATATTGTGTCTATCATTCCAATGTATCCGTATATACTATAATCAATCTGACTGTTGTAATTAAAAGCAGCACGCATCATTTTCAGCCAAAACAGCACGACGTATTCGTGATTGCCGTGCAAGATTCAGTACAGGTACAGGGTCAACAGATGTATTTCGTGCATTACGTTCACGCTGCGATGCATTAGATTGTGCGCGTTCATCTGCAGTCTGTGATCGTCTTAGTAATGCCACAGGTCATTTGCATTACGCGTTCGCCGACCTATATTTGCTCTTCTGGCTCGTGGCATTTTTCCTTTATATAAAAAAGAATAAATCGATTTAAAAACAAATTGCTACATTAATAGTGGTATATCAGTATTTATACATGCGCATATATGTGTGTATGGAAATATATATGACTGCATATGTCCAATGTATATAAAAAATGTCATTAAATAATTCATTTTTTAAATCAACGTGACTTCCATCTGTTACAAAAGCAATAAAACACCCGTAATGCACACAATATGTTTACATACATGTAATTCAATTCAGCAGTTCAAAACTTACCGTTTGTGTAAAATGCGTTTGACAATTTAATTCAAATAAAGCCTGTAAACGATATGAAACACCCGACGGCTTTGCTAAAAAACTGAGAAAAGTACACGCACACATATACATAGTACATTTGAACAATTCAAGATTTCACCGTTTGTATGAATGCACTCAACAATGTGTTTAAAAATATAAACACAAAGCAATAATTATCGCTGACAATATGCTTTAATCGAAGCACTTCCAAAATGAAATGACCGCATGAATGACATAACAACATGCTTTGCCTGTCCAACACTGAAAAAAAGTTTCAATTTGACAGCAAAATCCCCATTAACAAAATGATCCGCCATTTTATTGAATTCATTTGTTACAAAAAATGTGATAAATGGTGAACTGTTTCCACCGATTTTGTGCAAACTTCACATAAACCATCTACTAAATAGTCCCGAACAAGAGCCTAAACATTTGGTTTGGATAGGTCAGCCCGTTCTTGAGTTATAAAATTACAACGAAAAGTGGCATTGAATTTTATATATATAGATGTTACTGCCAATACAAACCTATTCCTCAATGGTTTTAACAGATACGTTATAGGCTGTTGCTGATAATTTTTTATATAGCTCTAATTTCTTATATATCATATATTATATTGGATTATAAACAAAATAAAACTGAGGACTTCATTGTGTAAACAGAATCTAAGGTAAAGAAGGAAATGTTTTTACATGAATTTACATTTTTTTGCTTCTCCACTTCACTATTTGGTACTAGAAGAAATAGGGTGAAACATTTCTGCACACACCAGTGTCTGTGGCAAATGCTGTTATTTAATGCAAAATCATTGTATACTAAAAATTAAGAATCTAATTTTTCACTAATCACTACCAATGGTTTGAATTTTATCAGCAGTACTAAATTAAATTTCAGCAAGTGGAGATTCTGTTGATGCTACCCAAGAAATGTTAGCCTTGGGACTATGCAACATCTTTGGGTCAATGGCATCATCGTTTCCTGTAAGTGGTTCCTTTTCTCGCAGTGCTGTAAACCATGCAAGTGGAGTTAGAACACAGCTCGGAGGAGTTTACACAGGTATATTATGCCTTAAAGTATTATTTCTTGGCTAGTTTTATATGCATGTGCATTTAATAATATTTGGTTAATGCTTTGAATTAACTAGATTAAAGGCAACAAGTCATGTTCAGTTTACAAGTACAACTTATTGCTGTTGAATATCATTAATGTACTGGTTTAATATAGTGTGCCAAATCTTGCACTTGAATCAATAAGTTAAGAAATAAAAAAAAAATGTAAAAATACCTTTGCCTCTGAATTTTTACTACAAATCTTGCACAATTATGTTATTTAGAAGTTATTAATTTCATATCATATGTCTTACTCAAGACAATCTTTCACACATAAATCAATTCCTCATTTTGTTATAAAACTTACTGACGTGTAACTTTCTTTTTTAAACAGGTGTTCTAATTTTGATGGCACTCAGTCTTCTTACTCCATACTTTTACTTTATACCCAAGGCATCTCTGGCAGCAGTTATAATTTGTGCTGTCATTTTCATGATAGAATATGAAGTAGTGAAGCCAATGTGGAAATCAAATAGTAAGTACTTGTTTATGTGTTTCATTTATAAAATTACCAGTTTTCTTACGTCAGTGAACTCTGATTTAGGTAGTTTTTATAGTTTTTTTTTTCTTGCTTTCATGAAATATATTGCACAGGAGTTACATTTACTGTATGATTTTAAGTATGATAATTTGGGCTATACTTCTGAATGTTGCTGAAAAAACCTCTCAGAAGAAGTAAATCCAACACTTACCACAAAAGGAGGCAGTGGTGTTCAGTGGTTTTCACAGAAAAAGAAAGCGGTGGGCACATATAATACAATATTCCAATGGCAAATGTTATTTTGAGTAGATGTGACATACAATGAGGAGATCAGATGTGGTCACAGCAATGTCTGCTATGCAAAAGGGAACAATGGATAAATGGCAATGGTAATTGTGTAGGGTTGGGCTAAATTTTGTACCAATGATCAATACTTATGGGGAGATATTAATTCTGTAAGTGAGGGAACATTGCAGAAATCATGTAGATAGGATAACAATATTAAATACAAGGGTAATATTAAATTTAAGATTTATATAAAATATTATGTTAATTAGCAAAAGCTAAGGATTGTGGCAGATAAGAGAAAATCAGGATGACAGGATAGGAGATTAAGGGTACGGAAATTGAAAGAGAAGAACAATGAAGAGGAATACCAGAGAATAGAAAGGCGTAAGATTACCACAGTGGAAATGGGGACAGTGGAAGAGGAGTGGGAATATTTTAAAATGACGTTAGTTCTAGCAGCAGAAACAGTGTGTGGAAGGACTGGTAACGCCAAAAGGTGGAAAGAAACAACCTGGTGGAATGATAGAGTAAAAAACAGTGGAACTCAAGAAAAGGGCCTTTAGGGAATGGTTAAAGCAGAGGACACAGGAGACAAGGGATGACTATGTGAAGAAAATGAGGAGGCCAAAAAAATAGTAATGGCAGAAAGGAGGATGTGGCTGGAGAAATGGTCCAACATGATGGAAGAAGATAGCAAAGGAAATAAGAAAGTACTAAATGGAAGGGTAAAATGGAAGAGGAAGGAGCAGATAGAAAATGTCAATATGCTGGATAAAGATGGAAAGGAAATAAATAGCCTGGAAAGACTA
This sequence comes from Vandiemenella viatica, assembly GCA_031002005.1. Lineage (NCBI taxonomy): Eukaryota > Metazoa > Arthropoda > Insecta > Orthoptera > Morabidae > Vandiemenella > Vandiemenella viatica. The sequence continues at coordinate 15,579 of JARYHS010008805.1, read as the reverse complement.
AAAAGGATGTGGAAGGAGCATTTTGAAGCCTTACTGAACCCAGATTGGTCACAGGATGATACAGTTGTTCATGAGAAGCAGGAAAATAACAGCCATGTAGGAGAGAAAGAGAAGGATTTAACTTGGGAAGAAGTGGAAACAGCTCTGGGTAAGATGAAGGGTGGAAAGGCACCAGGCATCAATGAAGTGAGCATGGAAATGATAAGGGCAGCAGGAGTAGTAGGAAAGCAGTGGCTATACCATGTGATGAGAAAGGTATGAAATCAGGGCACAACTCCTGAAGACTGGAAAAAAAAGAATAATTATACCTATATTCAAAAAAAGGGAACAGGAAGGAGTTTAAAAACTATAGAGGGATTATGCTAATGTGCCACTGTGCCAAAGTTTTTGAGAAGATCATTGAAAAAAGGATACATGACAGGGTTGAAATAGGGCTAAGGGAAGAGCAGTATGGCTTCAGATCAGGGAAATCGATGGTAGACCTGACTGATATTTGCTATGAGACAGCTGCATAAAAAACATTGAGTTTGGAAAGGATCTACTGTTGGTATTTCTCGATATTGAGAAAGCATATGATTGTGTACACTGGAGTAAGGTATGGAAGGCCTTGGAGAAGAGAGGAGTTCCCAAAGAAGGCATCAGGTGAGTGACAGAACTGTCCCAAGGTAGTGTGAGCTGTGTGATAATAAGGGAAGGAAGAACAAATTGGCTGAAATAAAGGAATGGACTAAAACAAGTAAGTGCCTTCTCACCACTACTCTTTATTTTAATCATGGATGATATAATACAGAAGGTGGCAGTGAGGATGTGAGAGGAAAAAATGAAGGTGATGGCTTTTGAGGATGACCTGACGATCTGGGTAGGCGATAAAGAGGAACTGTAGCGGCAATTCGATGTATGGACAGACAGTGTGGAGGAATATGGCCTGAAATATAATGTAAATAAATGTGAGTACATGGAAACAACCAGAAAGAAGAATAGAATAACCCAGTTAATTGTGATTACAGGTGAACAACTAAAGAAGGTAAACAGGTTCAAGTATTTGGGGAGTGTATTAGAGGAATGTGGAGGAAATGATGGCAAGATCAGTGAAAGAGGAAGACAAGCAGGGGCATTTTTAAGGAGCATTAGAAGCCTGATATTGAATAAAGCTGTGCCACAGAGAAACAAGAGAGTAATCACACATACTATGTTCCTATCTTGATATATGCTGCTGAAACATGGACGATGAAGATGTGGGACATCAGCAGGGTACAAGCAAGCAAAATGAAGTTTTTAAGAGGTAGAATTGGAGTTACTAAAATGGACAGGATAAGGAATGAAGTGATTAGTTGCACCATACAAGAGGAACCCCTACAGGAAAGGGTAGAGAGAACCAGATTGAGATGGTATGAACACGTAAAGAGAATGGAGATTCAGAGAATCCCAAGAAAAATCCACGAAATTAAGCTGCAAGGTAAATGACCCAGAGGAAGACCAAGAGGAAGGATTAGAGGAGTGTGTACAGAAGAGAGGAGAGGACTGGAACAAGGTGGTGACAGAGAGATGGTGGGAAGAAAGAAGGAAATGGAGAGACTTGAGCATGAAACAGACCTGGCCAGTGGCTGGAAACTGTTGAGGATAATGATGGTGAGTAAATGCTGGGTCTAATATAAGGGTCTTATTGTAGATTCAGGGCTGGGGAATTCTGGGTATCAAGGATATGTTGGTAAGATAGTTCCCATCTCTGAAATTCAGAGGGGCTTGTCATTTCAAGGAAGACTCTGGCAGCCCTCACTGTTTCGATTTTTCAAATTGTGAGAACTGGAATGGGCTAGAAAAAAAATATTGAAGCCATAAATGAAAAAAGATCTAAAAAATCTAAATGAAACCAAATTCTTGGGATTATAGTACAACAGAACATGAAATTGGAAGTACACTTGATATTGACAAAAAAAAAAAAAAAATGTTTTGCAGTGGTTATGGACTGAAAATTCTTAGAGATACCACATGTTTTAGTACAGTAATGCAAGTTTACAATGCTCATTTCCACTCGCTGATAAGGTATGGAATTATTTTCTGTGGTAACTCATCACGAAGCATTGATATAATTATGATGCAGAGAAGAGCAGTGAGAACGATACGTGGACTAAAAAGATTAGAACCATGTGGAACATATTTCATTAACCTTGCCGCTCTAAATGTTCCATAACTATACATCTATGAAATTGTTCTTTTTATGAGATATTATCTCCTGAAAAATGTCAAAGTACGAGGCGTATTCCAAAAGTAAGGTCCGGGGTACAAGATGTCACAGATGATAGGCCTGAATGACGTTTCCCACCTGCAGCGCCATCTACCAACTCCTGGTAAATATGCAGTATTGTTGGCGTGCCGCAGTAGCCGTATATCTATTGTTGAGAGCAGTTCGAAATGGTCGCGACAATCGTAGCTCCCACCAGTTGTGAAGTGCGCGGTGTGATTAGATTTTTGTTGGCAAAAGGATCGTCAGCTGCAGACATCCATCGCGAATTGTGTGTAGTGTATGGACCAAACATAATGAGTGAGAAACAAGTTCAACACTGGTGTCGAGAATTTCAAAGTGGTCGCACAGATGTGCACGATCAACAGCGGAGTGGCAGGCCCGGTATTCGGACCGACGACATCGTCAAGCAAGTTAACCAAAAACTGCGAAGTGATCGGCGTTTGACGATTAGTGGTCTGCCTATGGAATTCCCAAACGTTGCTAGAACCTCAATTTACAGGATTGTCACTGAAGAGCTTGGATATCGGAAGCTTTGTGCGCGGTGGGTGCCAAAACTGCTCACCGCTCAGCACAAAGAGGAATGAATGCATAGCGCACGACAATTTTTGGAGCGCTATAGACAAGATGGAGACAGTTTGTTTTCCCAAATTGTTACGGGAGACGAGACGTGGATAGCGTACACAAACGCAGAATCAAAACAACAATCAATGCAGTGGCGCCATTCCGGTTCACCCAAACCAAAAAAGTGTAAGCAATCGCCGTACACGAATCGCAAAATGATGGCTTCCGTGTTTTGGGACGAGAAGGGCGTCCTTTTGATCGAATTCATTGACCGTGGGACAACCATTACAGCTGACGTGTACTGTGCAACGCTCACCAAACCGAGACGTGCCATCCAAAATCGACGCCGCGGGAAACTGTCGTCTGGCATCATCCTCCTGCATGACAATGCACGCCCGCATACCACTTCCAAAACCAAAGAGAAGATTCAAGAGTTTCGTTGGGAAATCCTAGACTACCCTGCTTACAGTCCAGATCTTGCACCAAGCGACTATTTTCTCTTCCTGCATTTGAAATGGTGGCTTGGTGGACAACGATTTCAAACCGATGAAGAACTCAAGACGAGCGTTACCAATTGGTTCAGGTCCCAGGCGGCAGACTTTTATGCCGAGGGGTTAAAGAAACTGGTACAGCGTTACAGAAAGTGTATAGATATGAACGGCGATTATGTGGAAAAGTGAACTAGATATGTAGTTACATACTGACGTTAATAAAAACCTTGTATCCTGAACGATGTTTTTATTATGATCAAACGGACCTTACTTATGGAATACGCCTCGTAAAAAGTATTTAATACTAAGTCAGAGGGTAGCTGTGGGAGCTGAGAGCTCCAGACAGGTTTTCTGTGTATTGGGAAAGAGATTCTTCATCAGAGCAGATGCGCGTTCCACAGGTGGCCAGACTGTAAGGAAGGAAACGTTTGATGTGCAAGGGATGACAACTGTTAAAATGAAGATATAGCTGCAGATTTGTAGGTTTGATATGAACAGAGGTATGCAGGCACACGTGCAAGGAGACGTCAACATCAAGAAAGGCCAATAAATTCCTCCCATCAGACCCATCACTAATTATCTCTACTATTTACATTTCTTATATTTTATTTTTCACTTATAGTTTATCAAAATTTGATTTTTATATATGTATCTTCACTCATTTATTATGTTGGTCTACCACTTTCAATGTTAATATACCGTCAACAGTATTGATCCAATATTTGAGCTTCCCCCCCCCCCTCCCCTTTCACTACCAGCCACGCCAGTGACCCCATTCACCAGACAGTGGTCTCTGTGTACACATCTGACTCCATCCGGTGTCTCACTTCTGCACGAATAAGGCTGTATGCCATAATACGTAATATTGCGCTTATGTGGTTTTTTTTGTTTTTTTTGTGTTTGTTGTCCCAGCTACCTTCATCTGTGATAAGTGTTGGGTCATATTTCCCTATCCTTCCTGCCTTAAAGCATTTTCCTGCTCATTTTTATTATATATATAGATTGTTAGGAAACAAAGGTGCTAAAAGTGGATATATTGAACATTAGGATAGGATAAAAAACCACCGCTTACCAAAGAAGGGGATTCCAGCAGCGTTGGTACACGAAAAAAACACGAACACACAAAGAATAGAATTTTCGAGCATGGCTCTTCCTCAGTAGAAGTGAGATGGCTGCACACAAGCGGCTGGCAGCCAACTGCGTGAGCCACAATGTCGGTGGCTCATGGTGAGGGAAAAACATCATGGCAGGAAGTGAGGGAGCGGGTAGAAGAGCACAGGCTGGAAAACGATGATGACTAGCAAGTATAAAGCAAAACGCTACACAAGGACCTGTCGTGGAAGGGCAGTATACCTCAGTTATTCAAGTAATGGACACATGTGGAAAAGGAAAAAAAAAAAAAAAATTGAAATTTGAAGTTGAAGTTGAAAGTAGTTGGCTGCCAAACTCCAACAAACAGCCATCCCACTCTACTACTGAAGAAGGGCTATAGGCTCAAAAATTTTACTCTTTGTGTGTACGTGTTTTTTCCGTGCCCCAGGAATCCTCTTCTATGGTAAGCTGTGGTTTTTCTCCTCTCCAAATGTTTAATATATCAACTTTCAGCGCATTTGTTTCCTAATAACATATATGCATATCCAACTCTTATCCGTCTCCACTACTCTATATTCTGTCCATGTTCACTGCCAGTCAGCTCAACCTGTGGCTCTGTATCAGGCTCTCTGCACCCTGGTCCCATTCCTGAGTTATTTGCAAAAGTATACAATAAGCAGCAGCAGCAAACTGATGAGGCTCATTAGAAGATCACTATCTTATGAATTTAGATAATGTCACCTAACATAAACCAGAGCCAATTTCCTGTCCACTTTTTCAATCCCTTTCTTAAATAACACAAATTTTAATCACAATAAAGTTAGGAAACCAGATCCTGAAAAAATTTGATGTCTATGAAGGAATGCTTTCTGGTGTATATTGTTTATATTGTAATATATAATGTATACTCTCAAATATATTTGTAAAAAAGGTACTTTTTTATCTGCAGGAAAAGATTTGATTCCAACATTTGTGACATTTGTGGCATGCTTGACTATTGGAGTGGAACTAGGAATATTGATTGGTGTTGGAATCAATGTTCTGTTTCTGTTGTACCCATCAGCCAGACCAAGTATACAAGTAGAAAAGGCAATTGTAAGTATTCATTTCATACTTTGTATATCTGATTTAAAAATCTGGAAACTAACATATAAAACAGATTTAAGCCACAGTGATTATTAACAGTTTAATATGTATCGAGCTTCTGATGTAAATATCTCTCTGTTTATCTGATTTTAAGAGCTGCTAATTTGCCTTTGGTAAGCAGTAGTTCCTCTCTCTTTCCTTATTTATATATGGATTTACTAATGCTCAATGTGTACTAGAATGTCCATGTTTGAAAACCATCCTGATTTCAACTGTGCAAAGCCATTCTTATTCTCCTATCCAGATGCTTAATTGTACTGCTTTTAAGTGCCTTTTATTATCAACATTATTTCCAATAATTTTTATGTACGTTTCTTTATTTCACCACTACCTGCGGTAAGAGTTATCGATAGTTTGCTTCATGTTACTTTTCGCCTCCATTCCTCACACTGTTGTCCATGCCTATGTCAGTCGAGTGATAAACCTTGGAGCATGAACACCTTACCATTCATCCTTTTCTGTAACATAAAGCTGTTGTCTTATTAAAGCTGGTGAATGGAAAATGGGCCTTAGCATTTTCCCCCATATACCTATATTCAATAATGAAACAATTCCTTGCACTTTTAGAAACAAATTTATATGAATTTAATATATAAAGAAAATTGACACACATGCTCACATACATAAATCCATATGACCTGTCACAAAAGAGTTGAAAAGTGTTAGTGTTTATGAAATACTGATTTTATTGCCAAATATTTTTTGTATAAAGTGTCAGCTTCTCCTACAAATACGAGTTTCAGGAGAGAATATTTGTATACTATTCTGATGTTGTAAGCATATCTAGAATATTAATTAGCATCTTTGTTGCAGACGAAGTCAGGCCAAGAGTACTTATTGGTGACACCTGGTAATAGTCTATATTTTCCTGCTGTGGACTTTATTCGCACCAGTGTTGGTCGTGTTGCTGTCAAGGAAGGTTCAAGCCAATTACCTGTTATTGTAGATTGCCGTTACGTGCTTGGAGCTGATTTCACTGCAGCAAAGGTTAGTACCAATTATTTTTATACCGCGTGTTTATTCCACTTTTAGATGCATTCTGCAAGTTCCTCTTGCATATTAGAGTTTAAGATTTTTGGTACTGCTCTTATTTAGAAGAAAAATTTTCATCCCATAAATTGTCATCTCTGTGCATACAAAGGTACATTTAACTCTGGATATTCCAAATGATAATTTCCTTCTCTTAACTCTGACACATGGTTTTGAAGCCCTAATCCAAACGATTATATATATATAAAACCAGCTTTGTCCGGAATGCATTGCAATGCCTATTTTTATTTCTTAAGTGGGTATGCATATAGAAAATGGACACATTAACATATACCAAATAACTGAAAGACAATGATTTTTATCCATTAAATTAAAATTGGAAATCTTTATTCTGGTACTTTACGTTATACAATATTGTCGGTCTGGATGGTTTCACATGTAAATTTTTTTCAAGAAGGGTGAGAGTGTGTGGGTTTTTGTAAACATGATGAAGGCAATACATTTTTCTTTGTTTTAGAGTATAAGTTCCATCAAATATCTGATAAGAACTGAGTTTCTATAAACAACTTTTGAATTTAAGATGAGTGGGTGTAAAGGGGAGAGGGGTTGGATTTTTGTAAACCAAATGTGGGTAGTAATTTTCTGTTAGTTTTAAAGTATACATATATAAGAACATTTACAAAAATAAGGGGGTGGAAAGGGGGAGAGAGGTTTGGTTTTGGCAAATCAAATGTACACAGCATTTTCTTTTTGTTATAAAGTATACATGTGAAAAGTTCTGTCGATATTGGGTACAAATTGTGGTTGTGTATAAAAAACATTGGAAAAATTATACGGGTGGAAACTGGGAGAGAGGTTGGGTTTCTGAAAACAAGAAGTTGGCTGTATTTTTCTGTTTATTTTAAAGTATACGTGAGCAAAGTTCCATCGAAATAGGATAGAAAATGAGTATTTGTATAAAATCAAGGGTTGTAAATGGTGAGAAGGGGTGATTTTTTCCCCAGAAACCTTCGGAGGTGTGCACACAATAACTCGTCAAAGTTTCATTATAATTGGATTAATGAATAGTATAGGAATGCATAGAAGACGAACATACATACAAACAAACATTCATTTTTATTTTTAAAATGTACTACTATATTTCCCAGGGCCTGATTGACTAAGCTTCACTCAATATTGAGATATTGAGGTAAATCATCTTTTTGGCAATTCAGAAGTAAGCTAACTCTTCCTGTATTAAGAATAAGTCTCTCTCTTTACTTCTTACTCTCTCTCTACTTCTCTCTCTCTCTCTCTCTCTTTCTTTGTCAGTCTCCTTGCACGAAATTCCCGTTGCTAACTCATCCAACGATGGTAGCTCCTCTCGTTGTTTCTCAAAATTGTCGAGATTATGGGAATATTGAGAAAATGTTTAAGAGAAAGTAGGAGAGATGTTTAAGGTAACAACTTATATCTCTTCTAATTTTAAAACAAATATTTATAGTTATTGTGCTTTTAGGATTCCATACCTAATGAATGAAAAATGTATTTAAAATAACCCTTATGGATTATCTCAGTTATTTTTCCACCCGTCACTCCTTCGTAACTTCTGGGTCCCTTAAGTTAGAAATTTGTAATTGTGTCCTGCTTCAGTTCTTACAAAACCTAATACAATTTTGACATAAAATATAGAAAAATGTTTGAGGGGTGGAAATTATTACAGAGCATTTCGAAGGGAGCTAAAGGAAAACTGACTCTCAGTGTGTTTGGATTTTTCTTTTTATTGGAATTTTTGGTAAAAAATTGTATAAAAAATATACCATTTTTCCCCCTTTATTTTTGAATCTATCAAAATTTACAGTGCTAAAGTTTATAAGAAAATTATGCTCAGGATAAAGGAAACTGCATTTAGGTAATATATACAGCAAAGAACAGGGAAAATAATCCATCACTCGCCATATTTGAAGCCTGCGATGAGTGTACAACTCACGAGATCTACATCTACATATATACTCTGCAATTCACAAAACTGTGGGTGGTAGCACCAAACCTAATCTCTTTGTTGTGCATTCCAATCCCTAATGGTACGAGGAAAAAAAGAATTCATATAAGAATCAGTGCGGCACCTTATTTCTCTAATTTTATCTTTCCTGTCATTCCGACCCAAATAGGTTGGTGGACGAAGTATTTCACTACACTCGTAAGGGAAAGTTGGAGTATGCATGTTTACCAATAAGTTTATATGAAACGTGTGTCATCTATCTACCAGAGACTCCCAGCCTAGTCTACTAATCAGTTCTGTAACGCTTTCATAAGGACTGTAGCAAGCGGTGACGAATCGAGCAGCTCTTCTCTGTACTTTCTCTGTACTCTCAATCAGCCCCTTACAAAACGGATCCCAGATGGCACAACAATAGTCCAAATGTGGATGCACAAGAGATTTGTACGCTATCTCCTTTGTTTGTTCATTACAGTTTTTCAAAATTCGACCTAGGAACCGCAGCCTAGAATTAGCTCTACATACCAATGTATTAATATGTAAGTCCCGTTTCATGTTCCTTTGTACTGTTACTCCCAAATATTTCATAGAATCGACCATATCAATAACTGAACTGTTTACCTCGTATTTCTGAACAATCGGATTCTTTTTGTTTGTTATGCTCATTGTCTTATACTTCTTACAATTTAGTGTGAGTTGCCACTCAGCACACCATGCCAAAATAACATCCAGATCACACTGAATTGCTAAACAATAGGCCAAATTCCTTACTTCCCTATAAATAACCGCATCATCAGCAAAAAATCTAAAAAGGCTTTTCACTTTGTCTCCATGATCGTTTATAAAAATTAAGAAAAGAAGTGGTCCTATTACACTTCCTTGAGGTACACCCGATGTAACATCTAGATTAGAAGAACTTTCTCCTTCAACAGCAACATACTGCGATCGACCAGTTAGAAAATCCTTGTTTGAAGATCTCTCGGGCATGCAGCCGGGTCATTTGGTCGTAAATGTATGAATTTTCGATGGCGTACCGTGCCATCATCGTCAGGTAGCGTCCAGTGGTCGGCGTGAGGAACGCAGTCCAGGATGCGACTGCTGGACTGCTCCGCGCGCATCGATATTTATACCCTCCGACCCCGCCCTCCCACTCCCGCCGGGTCGCTCTGATGGCGGTGGTGGGGGCGGTGCGTTACAGTGCGTCGAGCAGTGTCCATCAGTCTCTACGCCACCTCCGTCGCGCACAGTGCCTCGGCTCTGGTGTTTGCGGAGCCGCTTCAGTGCTGGGTTCCAAGCCTGGCTTAGTTGGAACCCATTGTCTTTGTTTATGAGGTTACTCCGTAGCCGGATCTCGATGGCTTCCTTGTACACACAGTCCCAGAAGTGAGATGTGTTTCTCAGAACTTTGGTGTCCTCATATTTAATATTATGCCGTGTCTCAAGACAGTGTTCAGCAACTGCGGATTTTGACGACTGCTGTAGTTCGGTGTGGCGTTTATGTTCCCTACACCGTTCTTCGATTGTGCGAATAGTCTGCCCGACGTATGCTTTTCCACACTCGCACGGTATGTGGTATACGCCAGGTTTCCTGAGACCCAAATCATCTTTAACCGAGCCAAGTAGGGCTTTAATCTTGGCCGGCGGGCGGTACACGCACTTGATGTTTTGTCGGCGTAGAATTCTGCCAATTTTGCTTGATACATTACCGGCGTACGGGATGAAGGCTGTGGCTCTTGGCTTGTCCTCTTCCTCAGTTGGTTCTTGCGAGGTCTTCCGCCTGAAGGCGCGCCGAATTTGGCGGTTGTCGTAGCCATTACTCTGGAACACATTCTTAAGATATGTTAGTTCAGCAGACAAGCTGTCTTTGTCAGAAATCACACGTGCTCTGTGATCCAGTGTATTTAGCACTCCTTCCCTCTGTGACGGGTGGTGGCAGCTGGTGGCATGTAAATACTGGTCCGTATGAGTAGCCTTCCGGTAAACACTGTGCCCTAATGTACCATCCAGTCTTCTCTTTACCAATACATCCAAAAATGGTAGTTGGCCGTTCTGTTCCAGCTCCATAGTGAATTGTATCTGGCTGTGGATGGAGTTCAGGTGTTGCAGGAAAGATTGAAGTTCTTCTTTTCCGTGTGGCCAGACGACAAATGTGTCATCAACATATCTGTAGAACACCGTTGGTTTTAACTGTGCCGATTCCAGTGCTTCATCCTCAAAGTGCTCCATGTACATGTCGGCAACCACAGGTGACAGTGGGCTACCCATAGCTACCCCATCCGTTTGTTCATAATACTGTCCATCGAAGAGAAAATATGTGGATTTTAGGACAAAGCTGAACAGTTTTGTGAGCTCAGGCCCAAATTTTTCGCCAATCAGTTCCAGTGATTCCTTGAGGGGGAACTCTGGTGAATAGTGACACTACGTCGAAACTGACCATGAGATCAGAGTCGGACAGTCTTAGTTGTTGCAGTTTTTCGACGAATTGAGCTGAGTTCTTGATGTGGTGCTCACATTTTCCAACTGATGGACTCGAGACTGACATCAGGTATTTAGCCAGACCATACGTGGGCGCACCTATTGTGCTTACTATGGGCCTCATGGACAAGCCCGGCTTGTGCACTTTCGGCAGTCCATAGAGCCTAGGTGGTGCGGCAGCACGAGGACGAAGTTTCTTGGCTGTATCGTCGGGTACGGAATTTCGCAGAAGTTCAATCGTTTTCCTTTGTATCCTGCTGGTGGGATCGGACACCATCTTCCTGTAAGCTGTGTCGTCAAGTAATTTGTACATCTTCTCCTTTTATTCTGCAGCTTGTAGTAGGATGGTTATATTCCCTTTGTCAGCTGGAAGGACGACTATTTCAGGATCTTCTCGCAGAGAACACAGCGCGTCTCTTTCCTGTCTGGAGATGTTGTTCCTCGGAGTAGCGGTCCTCGTGAGAGTATGGCATGTCTCGCAACATATTTCCTCCGCTACAGCTGATGGTAGGCTGTAGGTGACCTGTTCGATGCCGCTGATGAAGTCAGCGATTGGTAAAGCTGCTGGTGTTGGTGCAAAGTTTAGTCCATTTTCAAGGACTGATAAGGCCGCATCCTTTATCCATTCACAAAGCTGATCTGATATACCGTACGCTCGTAGCTTCACTAAAAGGCAGTTGTGGCACAGAGTCAAAGGCTTTCTGAAAATCTAAAAAAATTGCATCTACTTGTGAACCTGCATCAATAACTTTCATTACGTCATGTGTAATGCTGCAGATTTCTCGATCTTCGCCATAGGGTCGAGTCTTGTAGGGTTCCCCTTAATAGGTCAGGTGTGCACTACACACGTGAATCGGCTACACGGGTGGCAGGGGCCGTGTGGAATGCACTGGGTGGTTTTTTAGGCTGAGGGAGGAAGTCCCGAAACACGAAATTCAGTTACGGGCAACCCAATCAGATACAACACCAGAATGTAGGAGCAACAGTAAAAGAATCTCGTCAGTTAAAAGTTCTCGTAATTAACTGTAGAAGTGTTTGTAACAAACAACCGGAACTTGAAAGCGTTATTTGTAGTACAGAAGCGGATATCGTTATCGGTACAGAAAGTTGGTTGAAACCGGAAATAAGTTCCGCCGAAACTTTTAAAGATAGCATGAACGTTTTTCGTAAAGACAGATTACATTCTCATGGAGGTGGGGTATTTATAGCTGTGAGTAAATTTCTGCCATGTAATGAAATAGACGTCGATACGAACTGTGAAATCATATGGATTAAACTCAACGTTGCTGGGTCAAAACTCATCATAGGTGCCTTCTACCGTCCACCTGATTCGGATATAGCTATCGTCGAGGAGTTAAGAAATAATGTAAATAGTATAGCTAGCCGTTTTAAAGATCATGCTATGATTCTAGGAGGCGACTTCAGTCTGCCTTATATTGACTGGCGTAATTACGTTCACATCACAGGTAGCAGGGATAAGGCAGCTTCTGAAGTAATTCTCGATTTGTTGTCAGATAATCATCTTGAGCAGCTAGTTAATGAACCTACGCGGTGTCATAACGGTAGTGAAAACATTTTAGACTTGCTGGTCACCAACAGGCCAGAATTATTCACCGACATTTCAACGACCACAGGAATAAGCGATCACAAAGCGGTAATTGCGACTATCAAATTAATGACCGAGCGAAAAGGAAAAGGGCGGATTGTATACAGAATTCAGTAAGGCCTCAAAGGAGTGTTTTAGAACCTACCTGAGGAATAAATACCATAACTTCAAGTCAACAAAGGACACCGTTGAAGAGATGTGGCATCGTTTTATACATATAGTCAGGGAAGGCATGGAAATATATATACCAAAGCGGACAATAAAGGGAGAGGATGATCCACCGTGGTATACATGCGAAGTCAAAAGATTACTCAAAAAACAAAGGAAAATACACGCACGCTCAAGAAGGAAGGGGTGTCGCAGCGATTTAGAAACCTTAGCTGATTTAAGAGGACGTATTAAGAATGTAATGCGCGAGGCCTTTAACGATTTTCACTCCAACTCTCTCTCTAAGAGTCTCACAGAAAACCCAAAGAAATTTTGGTCGTATGTACGAAAAGTTAATTGTACCAACAGCAATATTCCAGCACTAATTCGTGAAGGTTCCGAGGTTAATGAAAGCCGCGATAAAGCTAACGTACTAAATACTGTATTCAAAAATTCATTTACAAATGAACATAAGGATAGTATTCCCGTTTTCCCACGCCGTGGCGAGTCGGTGATGGAATCATTACGAATAGATACTGCAGGTATCGTTAAGCAATTAGAGCTCCTGAAGTGGGGGAAAGCACCGGGCCCGGATGGAATTCCAGTAAGAGTATTTTCAGAGTATGCTGCAGAAATCGGGCCATTTCTGTCTGATATATTCAGTAAATCATTAGAAGAGCGAAAAGTACCTTCAGACTGGAAAATAGCGCAAGTAACTCCGATTTTCAAAAAAGGTGATCGAAGTGATCCTGGGAACTATCGTCCCATATCTATAACATCTGTTTGTAGTAGAGTTATGGAGCATATTATATGCTCGAACATTATGAATTTTCTAGATTATAATAATTTGCTTACAACAAATCAACATGGATTTCGGAAGAAAAGATCATGTGAAACACAGCTGGCCCTATTTACACACGACGTAATGAAAGTTATCGATACAGGTTCACAAGTAGATGCAATTTTTTTAGATTTCCAGAAAGCCTTTGACTCTGTGCCACACAACCGCCTTTTAGCGAAGCTTCGAGCGTACGGTATATCGGATCAGCTTTGTGAATGGATAAAGGATTTTCTAACTGGTCGGTCGCAGTATGTTGTCGTTGAAGGAGAAAGTTCTTCTAATCTAGATGTTACATCGGGTGTACCTCAAGGAAGTGTAATAGGACCACTTCTTTTCTTAATTTTTATAAACGATCTCGGAGACAAAGTGAAAAGCCTTTTTAGATTGTTTGCTGATGATGCGGTTATTTATAGGGAAGTAAGAACTTTGGCCGATTGCTTAGAAATTCAGCGCGATCTGGATGTTATTTTGGCTTGGTGCGCTGAGTGGCAACTTACTCTAAACTGTAAAAAGTGCAAGACAATGAGCATAACTAACAAAAAGAATCCGATTGTTCAGAAATACGAGTTAAACAATACAGTTATTGATATGGTCGATTCTATTAAATATTTGGTAGTAACAGTACAAAGGAACATGAAATGGGACATACACATTAATTCTTTAGTAGGTAGAGCAAATTCTAGGCTGCGATTCATAGGTAGAATCTTGAAAAATTGTAATGAACAAACAAAGGAGATAGCGTACAAATCTCTTGTGCGTCCACATTTGGATTATTGTTGTGCCATTTGGGACCCAGTTTCGTAAGGGATTGATCGAAAGTATAGAGAAAGTACAGAGAAGAGCCGCTCGATTCGTGACCGCTTGCTACAGTCCTTATGAAAGCGTCACAGAACTGATTAGTAGATTAGGTTGGGAGTCTCTGGTAGATAGACGACACACGTTTCGTTTAAACTTATTGGAAAACATGCGTACTCCAACTTTCACTCATGAGTGTAGTGAAATACTTCTTCCACCAACCTATTTGAGTCGGAAGACAGGAAAGATAAAATTAGAGAAATAAGGTGCCGGACTGATTCTTATATGAATTCTTTTTTCCCTCGTACCATTAGGGATTGGAATGCACAGCAAAGAGATTAGCTTTGGTGCTGAGCACCCTCTGCCACCCACAATTTTGTGAATTGCAGAGTATATATGTAGATGTAGAAAGACTTAGCAACAATGGCTTCATGGTGAATGAGACAATGATCACATCATACGCTGGGGTTTACTTTATGTACTTTAGTTGCAAATCCATTCACTGTGCCTGTCATAGCAGCCGATCCGTCTGTACAAACACTAATGCAATCCGTCCATGTTAATTCATTAAGGAGCAACTACCAGTAAAACGAAATATTTTCTAACTGGTAGTTTGCTCTGGAAGATCTTTGCAAAAGAAGAAATTATTTACAATTACATCCCCATGTAAGCCAGAAGTTGTGTGTGGTAGCTAATATCTGTGGACTCATAGATCAGAAGTGAGAACTTCTGACTGTTGTTGATTTTCTCCATCATCATGTCTTCAATATCACGAGACATATCACTAACTCGGCGACTGATTGTGTCAGCAGAAAGAGGAATTTTTGAAATTTCACTAGCAGATTCTAAACCCAGAACTATTCTCACCATCTCTTTACAAATAGGCTTTAACAGCATTTCACCTATTGTATGTGGTTTCTTGACCTTTATGATAAGTTCAGCTGCCTTATAACTAGGTTCCTGTACTTTTTCTGAAACACGTACTGTAGCGGTCATGAACGTTCTTTATTTTTTCTTATTTTCCAACAACCGATGAAAATAATTGACATGTTTGCTTGACAGAGATGAATGTTTTGTTGACAAATGTCTTTTAAATTTACTGGGAACCATAGCGCAGTGTTACTGAGTTTTTCACTGCAAACGATACACTTGCGAATTGGGCACATTTTTCACCATACCAAAAAAACCATAGGATATCACTATATTTCTGAT
>JARYHS010008804.1:0-25000 GCA_031002005.1 Vandiemenella viatica | reverse complement strand
GTGGCTGTTGATTGGCGAGTGACGGCTGTCACGTGACCGTTCTGTAGCCAATACGTGTAGCAGATATAGACGATGCACCCAGACGCCACGTTAGCGTTTTATATAATAGGATACAAAGAGGAGTCTGAAAGTTTTGATCCTTTCCTCCCTACCAACCAAGCGCCTGTTACAATGATTTTCCCACATCTTAAGATTTTCATGTAATTTTTGCTTTCTGACAGTCATTTCCTTCAGTAGATCAAAGAAGTTCGGAAAGAATCAAATTGATGGCGTTTCTAGAACTATCGAAACATAATCGTAAGTTAGTTTTATCATCAATCTTTATCCTTTCCTTCAACTCCGGCTTGCATCAAATGATGGAACTGTATACTCTTCCAAAAAGAAAGATAATGTAAATGAAAATTCTTTGCTGGCACAGTACGACAAGGACAAAATGCTAATTATGAGGACGTTATTTGGTGAGATAGACTTCAGATATAATAAGCAGTATTAAATTATCGGTGAAGAGTCCAACTTAAGCCATTGAACCAGTATCAGTTAAAATAGAAACATCTGCTTTTTACAAAAAATGTTTTACTTAGTTTAGAAAATACGTGTGTTTGTTGTAAGAAATTAACGTTTTCTGCTGAAGTTTGCCGTTTGCGTAGATGGTAGGCAAGCAGTCAGTGCGAGTTGTTGTTTAATATTCTATCTGGATTGAGATAAAGAATTAAAACTTCGCTAGAAAGTTATTTGTCCTACATATACAGAGAACAACACTCCCGTGTGGAAGCCCAAAGGCAATCAAATACAGTTTTTACTTATTTATGGAGTAGCGAATGCAGCTTCGTTATCCTCTGCATCTCTACAAAAAGCTAGGGATGTTAATTTATACTCTGTCTAGTTCAATACCAGCTGAGATACAAAGTATTTTTTAGAGGAATAAGCGAACTTCCAACTGCAGACCTACGGATCCTGCAAGTCCATCGCATAGGTGTTGGTCAGGATACTGGAGTTTATAACCCCCATTCATTTAACTGGTTCAAGCGGTAAGTCGCCTAATATAATCTACTAATCAACTTTGACTCCAAATTACTGGCGACTTTTTACTGCAGGTCTTTGGGCGGATTGGGTCCTAATACCGTCACTAGACACGCGCATGTAGCATGGAGGTTACTATATTTTTTCTTTGATTAACCGTCAATTCTAGTACAAGGTCGAATTGCTACTCTTAATCAAAGAAAAATGCACTAATTGGAATTTATTTTGTTTGGCTTTAATATCAAACTAACAAATCAAACAGGTGTTAAAACTCGTTTTACAATACATTTGCTATTCGTGTAATTCAGTGCTAGTCGCGTTATACACAGAAAAATAAATAAATCATGCCGCAGCATGCAACATATATCGCCCGCTCCTTCTGTGCGGCCAGCGATATACCTCCTAACACAGCGCACTTCAACTACTACTCTGTACGCGCTAGCGGTCCAAAAAACCCTCTTAATACTTCTTACAGATCTAACTAAATATGCCAAATGACATTAAAATTAGTCTGTGGAACTCGAGAGCAGTAACTCATCATATACACATTATTAAATTTTCATAAAAATATATAAATTATACGATCGGTAGCTTTAATAAAATAGAAATTATAAAACTATTAACTAAATAATTGGGGTGATAGCATACGCCACAAGTTCCACGGTACCTTCGAACCGTCTTTAACTTGAGTCCCTCTTTCTAATTGGGATCTGTGTTTAGTTTGTATCCTAAAAGTAAAAAGATGTTAAATTCGCGAAGAAACTGATTTCACTACACTGATTTGCTAGACTCATTTCTTGAGAGTGGCAAGTCCCAATTTTATTCATGAGGGAAGCAATATTTCTAACATCAGCCCGATTCCGAGCTCGATGTCGTGTTGAAAGCAGGAGCATTGAGGTACTCGTAACAAGAAAATGTTGCTACCAAAATTCACTTGACCCTCGCGTCGTATTAGATAAGCTGATTCGTTTAACATAACTTGTTTGCTTAACTTCTTAATCAGTATTATTCGCTTTTCTGATGATGAATGTAATCTCCCTGAGATGTACTCGAACAGGTGTCGATTAATATTCAAGGAGATATAGCTGATCGTGGAACATTAAATCAATTGTAAAATTATTTACTAGAAACTCTTTGTTCATTGAAAAAATATCTAGCAGTTTGAAATTGATTTTTGGGAGCTGGAAGATGAGTTGTAAATGCTTGTCGTGATACTTTTCATTTATTTTAGAATGTTTTACTCTATATTATCTGTGCCCGCGACTACACACAGGTGTTCTGAGAATTGTGCTATTCATTCCAGATAAACTATCAAAGAGATATTGGCTGGCTAGAGAAAAGCAAGGGAATAGTCCTGTTCATTTAGTTTTCTTAGTTCTCCTCCTCTCCTACTGAACTTACATAGTATGCAATGCTTTAGTCACGTGTATCATTTGTGTCTACCTCTGTATCATCGGAAGCTATGTATCTAATATAGATAAAAAGTATCCTATATACTAACTGAAGATTTAAGCTATCACTGTGTGAAGTTTCGTTTAAATACGTTCATTAGTTTTCAGCGCGCACATGTAAACAATAATTTGAAAATTTACGGTTTTGATCAGAAAATGTATTGTTACTATTATTGTTAATTTAATTGCGATGGGGCTAGAGCTCCGGTGGCAATATCCGTAATCTAATTACACCTTTTATTTTATTTTAAAAAAAATTTCTTTTATAATTGGAGTATTAAATCCGTCCCCATTTACTGTTCCTATTTAGAAATTTTAATTTTAAATTCCTTAAGCGTTTTTTGTAACTTATTCTTCACATCACTTGGTAATATGTTCCAATCTCTGACACCCCTACCAACAAAAGAAAATTTTCCCACTCCCTTATGCATAAAATCGAGTGCCAGCTTGTGGTCATGGTCGCCTTTCCCCTTCCATGTTCTATTCCTAGTTCTTTGACCAATATATCTCTTCAAGCCCCATCAACAACATGTGCCCTGTACATTCACAGAACTCTCTTCACACACCTCCTATCCTCCAATGACTCCCAATCCAGCTCCTTTATCATATCAGTTACTGACTGGGTCCTACGATAATTTGCACAAACAAATCTAGCTGCTCTTCTTTGCACACCCTGGAACCCCTGTATTTGATAATAAAAATGCGGGTCCCAGAATACACCATCATATTCAACCAATGGTCTGACCAAAGGTTTGTAATCCAATTTCCTAACTTCTCTGGTACATCCTCTCATCACTCTCTCCAGCAAATGAAGGATTTTGTAACCTTTTCCTACCACTTGCCCAATGTGCTCTGCCCAGTTTAGTTTATTATCAAACGTAATGCCAAGATATTTACACTTCAAGCCTTCAACAAACAATTCTGACCCCACCCTATGATCATAATTAACCTTTTGTGTACCTAATAAATTGACTCTTCTTTGCATTTATCTTCATTCCATGTTGACCAAACCCATTTAGATATTCTATCCGGGTATCTCTGCAACTGTTCACAGTCTTTACCTGTTTTGATCCTATTGTATAGCATTATATAATCTGCAAACAACCTAAATTATGTGGGTGCGCAGACTTCCGCGGTCGTTGTCGATGTAATCTTGGTTGTCCGGGTTGAAGCGGTTCAACCCGGACAACCAAGATTACAAACCTAAATTATGACCGTAACCCATCAAGACAATCATTCACTAGAATAATGAACAGCAACGGTCCCAATACACTACCCTGTGTCACTCCCATATTTACTTCCATCTTTTTTGATAATGTATTTCCTACTCTAACAATTTGCTTTCAGGCTTTTAAGAATTCCTGTACCCAGCAAGTAACTTTTTCATCTAATCCAATAGATTTCAGTTTATTTAAAACCGTTTTATAGCTCACTCTGCGAAATGCCTTAGAAAGATCTAGTGCCGCACTATTAACTAGACCTCACTTGTCCAATTTATCTGAAATATCTTGAATATAGGCCAGCATCTGAGATTAATATGAATATGCTTGTCTAAAACCATGTTGTCGATATGCAAACCAGTTCCTTTTCTCACAGACATTTCTGATATAGCTACATATCAGTATCTCCAACATCTTGCCTATTACTGATTTCAAACTAATTGGCCTGTAATTTTCAACCCTATTTGTAACCCTACCTTTATGAACCGGTACTACGAACGCTCTTTTCCAATCCTCTGATATGCAGCGATACTCCAGAGTCAAGTAACTAAGGTATTAGCAAGTCTCTGTTCCCCTGTGTTATTAATCTTATTTTCTATCCAGCTGACAGTTTGTAAATTTAAATCCCCTCCAATAATGACCATTCTATGCTCACGTCTGAACTGTGAATGAAACATATATGACGTCTTTGCGGGTTCTCCGCCGTCTGTTGAAGAAAAACAACAACGAGCTTTCGACGTCCGCGACTCCTTTGTAGTTGGGCCGACACTCGGAACCTTACATTTTTTTGCCATTAAACACGCGCTTATGTTCATCACATCATGCTTAACCATTGCCTGTGCCTAGAAATAAAATATTAACATATCATCAACTTTAATAAGAGTTATTGTCTCTGTGTATTGTCTTTAATAAAGCAAATAAAAGACATGTGCGTAAACACTGTGTAGCACATTATACTAAATTATCACTAACTTATCTTCTTTGATACAAACGTATTATTCCTTCTCTGAAAATTCAAGTGCGTTTGATGGAAATTTAAGGGTTAATAGTTTAAATAAGCTTGCCTTACTGAACGACAATATTACTCCAGATGACTTTCCGTTCGAGGTTTCTCAGATACATGTGTAAGATTCCTATATGATTGACGGGAATGACAGGGTTGCCGAGGGACTTTTACTATGGTATAAAAATTATAACTCCGGGTGGTCGTAATGATCCGGTAACAAGGTTTCTACTGACTGCGTATTCTGCTTCTGTCGTAGCCATCTTAACCTAACCCGGTAGTCCTACCGGGTACAGGAGACCTCGAGTTTAACGTGGAATCTGAAACACGAAAGCGTTCTGCCGCACTTCACACATTACACATTATGTCAAATGCTGGTTGCGATTGTTTGCCGACGATGCGGTTATCTATAGGGAAATAAGGTGCTCCGACGATTGCTTAGAAATTCAGCGTGATTTGGATGCTATTTTCGATTGGTGCCGTAAATGGCAGCTTATACTTAATTGCAAAAAGTGCAAGGCAATGCGGATAAGTAACAAGAAGAATCAGTTTGTTCACGAGTACAAAATAAACAATTCACCTGTTGACACGGTTGATTACGTGAAGTATCTGGGGGCGATAGTACAAAGCAACATGAAATGGGACATGCACATAACTTCCGTCGTAGGCAAGGCTAATTCTAAATTACGATTCATAGGTCGTATTTTGAGGAATTGTAATGCTCAAACAAAGGAGATAGCGTATAAAACACTAGTGCGTCCGCTTCTGGATTACTGTTGTGGGGTTTGGGATCCGTATCGCAAGGTTCTGATTGACTCAGTTGAGAGGGTGCAGAGGAGAGCCGCTAGATTCGTGACTTGTTGTTATAGCCCTTATGAAAGCGTCACAGAATTGATACATAGATTGGGCTGGGATAGTTTGGAAGACAGACAAGGTAGCTTGCGTTCGAATTTATTGGAGAATATGCGAAAAAATTTAAATTTCGAGTGCAATGAAATACTTCTTCCGCCAACCTATTTAGGTCACAATGACCGGAGGGATAAGATTAGAGAAATAAGATGCCGTACTGATACTTATATGTATTCGTTATTTCCTAGCACTGTTCGGGATTGGAATGGGCGGGTTTAGGATTGGTGCTTAGCACCCTCTACCACCCACAATGTTTGTGATTTGCAGAGTATGGATGTAGATGTAGATGTAGATGTAGAAGGTGTGCCAGAAGTGAAGGTCGGGTAACGGGCCTTTTAAAATCCCTACCGAGACAGGGATTTGAGCCGGGAACCTTTCGATCTCCAGTCAGACGCCTTAACCACTGAGCAACCAGACCGCTATGTTTACTATGGTGAGACTAGAGGAGAGCTTAACTAACCTCGTGGCGTTTTCGTAGCTGCAGAAATCTATTCTATTTTGATGTTCTTGATCAGTTCTTCTATCTTGCATCTTGTGGGTTGAAGGTTAAGATGCCTGAGATTCTATGCTGATGAGAATGATAACAGGCGTTTAACGGTTATGATGTATTATTTGTTAATCACTAAAAGAGCCTATATTTGATGTTAATTACATCTGACTGATATAAACTTGTAGACTGATAGATTATTAGATGATTTGTGGCTGATGGTATTCCGCCTCAATGAGCTTGCAAGGTGAACTTCATTGACGTCAGAGAACAGTTCCATCCAATAATACTGGTATCGATTGAGTCGGCGTCTCAGCGCTTCTCTATCAAACAATTCTAAGCTGAGCTAGACTCATGCGTAGACTAGCCTGCTCGGTACTGAACTGACTTGTTACTTCCATTAAAATATTCTATTTCCACCTTAATGAATCTTTATGGCTCATTACGACCATGATACTGGAATCAACGATTTTAAAGTGTGAATGGCTGTTCAAGACAATAACGGAACCTAAGACTCACAGTTAAGAATAACGGGTTCGTCAAATTGTTACGAGTCATTGATTAACAATCGATACAAGGAGAAGAAAATGGCGGAACTTTTTAATGATTAAAATTACATATTAGGAGGCCGAATAATTAGCTACAGGATACGAAAAATCACTTACATATAAACACAAAAATAATGTTCTACAAACAACTGTGAGTGATAATTCGGAGAAATTAGGACTAAATAGGTTCTACTTTGTTTTGGTTTATGAAAATGTATCAATATCTTATGCTACAGTTATTAAACGTTTCAGTGCTAACTTCTGTCACTACTTTTATTTCAGCTCGAAGTATTGTTCAGTTCCGTATTGGAAAGTTTTGTACAAGCATCAGAAGATCGATACAGGAGATGAAAACCATGTGATTCACTATAGGCCAATCACCGAATGCAAACATACGACACTCCGGGCAATGGTAAAGTTGCATGAGACAAAGCGGGGGTTAGGTTGTATCAAAATTCGAACGATAAGACCAGCCTGGGATCTTTGATTGAATTCACAATAAAGCAAAGTATAACTACGTTTACCAAAGACACTGCAGCGTCAACGCGTTGCAGGTACTGCTTAAAAATGTGTTATTTGAAGAAAATTTATTTTGTTCAGTTAATGAAGTAATAACGACAGATCCGGCATCAAGTTTTATAATTTAATTTAGTTTCTAATACTGAACTGTAGAAATACTCATTACAGTGATGAATTTGGTTTACAGAAAGATAGTATCGTCACGTGTCACTTGGAACGTGTCGGGCTAATCACCGAATGCGCGCACATTGTCATGTGTTTCAGTCACCGCAGCCAGCGGAGAAGTGGAGTGGGATCAGAGACGCCACCAAGGAGGGCAACAAGGCGCCGCAGATAGACTTCCTGACACGACAGTTCGAGGGTGATGAGGACTGCCTCTACCTCAACGTGTACACGCCCAGGGTAACCACACTCACTCCCTTAAATCACATTATTTCGGGTTATGCTCATAAAAATATTTTGAAATCTAGTAATCCCATTGTTGTTAGAGTTTTACTTTTTGAACTTAATTTAGACGTTGCTAATTTTTAATTAATTTTAAATTCGAATAGAAATATCAGTTTTACATATCATTAAAAACAGCACGCTTTTACCAAGTGAGACAAAGACTCGATACTGACAAACAAAACCCTTCTCTCACTTTTATGGAGAGATGGAAATACAAAGAGTATGATTTGGAATTATAAACACTGTCTGTTTTCAGCTTTGTAACTCTACTTTTTAAGCGGTTATTACGATACTGCATCTCTCAAAATGAAATTGAATTATTACATTCAGCATTACATATATATCCTAAAACCCGTCTAGTCAGTTAATGAAATGTTTAACTAAGCATTGAGTGTTATCGTTACTCAGCAGAGTAACTGTCATTGTGCATTCATGAACTGTTTTTCGATTATTTGCAAAGAATTTTGCAAGCATGTTTTGCATAACAGGTAGGAGCTAGCTGAGATTGTACGACCCAATTTCTATAGCCAGTATCCATACAGATTTTTTTTTTTTGATCCAGCTTCCTACCACCACGTCCAACAACCTGCTGCCGGTCATGGTGTGGATCCACGGAGGCGGCTTTACTGTAGGATCAGGGAACCGTGAAAGGTTCGGACCAGACTACCTGATAGAACACGACGTGGTTGTCGTCTCCGTCAACTACCGGCTGGGTGTCCTGGGTGAGTCTGTCCGCTGTAGTTTTAAAATTTCGTATTTAGTACCTAGGAAAACTTCGGTGAACCAAAGCGAATAGCAATGAAAAATCACGTTTAGATTAATATTCAATCGCAAATGTACTATTTAGAAACAAATGTTAACATTAAAGACTGTCCAAAGCAGAGCAACTTAAAAAGGTGTGATATGTTGAAGTCTATTAATTTTTTACTCACTCCAACTTGTTTTATGGTTTTGCAGTTGTTGACACCAGTTGAGCTTATATTGCTTGTAATTTAACAAGCGCGGATAATCCAATATGTTTACGTGGACGCTGTGCTAACCTGCCGGAATTTACCGGGGAGAGGAATAGACACATAGTGTGTAGCTTACGAAGTGAGAAATGAGTAGACCTATTACAAGCAGAAATTGGATCTTTTTTAGCTTACTACGATCTGATTTGTCGGGTATCCGCTCGACTGGAGGCCAGAGATTAATAGAGCCTTGCCTTATGCCATGTCGATGTCATTAGACGAAGTAAAGGATGGCAGGCAAGTAACGGGAAGGAATCCGGCCATGGCTTTTTGAAGGAACCTTGATTACTGCAGATATTTGTGAAGCGTAGTCCTTGCTAATACCTGTCAGTCCACAGGAAACATTACACAGGTAGTAAGAACTGTAAGGCCTCCATGGTGCTGGGATTAAGGCTAACCATTACAGGCGTATCCTATAACAACAAATCGTTGACAAGCTCTGGAAGAAATAGGAAGTTGGGAAACTGCGAAACATTTCCCAGAAACTACGAACTATGAAATCGTCTTTATTTTGACTGGGCTTTCTGTTAACGAGGGTGGTTGGATTCTGTTCGGATGTTGGATTTTTAACTACCCGATGCCGTGACTTCAATGTGTGTCGGACTCTTTTCATAGACGATCTGAAATTGATCCTCTGACTTCTGACGACGTCTTAACGACTGTACAACTGAAATACAGTTGAGCACCGAGCGGTATATTGGTAGCGCTTACCGGAATGGACCAGTCTTCTTTGGCAGACGCAGATAGCATTGGATAATGACCGGCCGAATACATCTCCTTTGCTGGGGCGAGTACCATGATATTCAAGTCAGCTGTTCATGTTTGCTCGGCCATCTGTAACGCCGCCGCCGTTACCGAGATGGGTAACACCAGCATAAGCGGAACTGATAGAACCATACATATATCTTTGCAATTCATAGTGATATTTTAACCTCATAACGAATTGGAGAAAGATCTCTTGATAATGGGAACTAGTCGGAGAAATTGTATTTACTAGAGTATTACTGTCATATGGAAGCATTTGACAAGCTAATTAATGGTCTATCACAAGGCTCCGTTCTCTCGCCTATACTCTTTAACTTCGATACTCATGACCTGCCCGACACAGTCTCTCGCATTTCTGTATCCTAACTTAACAGATGCCGAAGAAATCCTCACTGGCGACCTTCAGGAAATGGATGCCTGTTTTCGACGATTGCGCCTTCAACCTAACCCACAGAAAACAGTAATATTAGACGTGTCCCTCACTTCCAAAAGGCACCTTCAGAATTCAGTTGCTAAGCTTGAAAGTCAGAACAATCTACTTCAGCGGCTGGCTGGAACTTCATGGGGAGCTGATGCAAATACATTAAGAACAGCCTTGGGGTCGGAGTTCTGCTCTATGTGTGGTAAACAGCTCTCACACCAAAATGGTGGAGTTCATTTTAACCAAACCAAGCACATCGTAACTGGCACGCTTCTATGTATACCTGTCCAGCTGCTGCCGGTGCTCAGCATCATCCCATCACCGTATATCAGAAGACCAAAATTCCTTACCCAACCAAAAATCCCGATTAATTAGGTTTTTCCGATCCTCGGGAATATTAGGCAATACAAAATACGGCTGAAGTCTCGTTGCCCTGCCTGGAAAACAAACTGCTGCGAGTCTAACATCCAGCTTCATCAGCCCTACAGAAAGTTGCACTGCAGAATGGGTATCGGCAACATCACAATTAGTAATCCCTGTTCAAAACTTCCAGAATTCAATCCGCCACGATCTGTTTGGAGTACAAGAAACCGTATTAGATGTGGCATGGGACGAATTGCGTCAACGCTCTACACCTAGGGATGGGAGATTCGTCGTACTGCGACTGCGACTGCGGTGAGGTCGCACAAACTGTGTTGCATGTTTCCCCACTCCGGGCCTTTCCTGGAAGTCTCCAAATTTAAATTCGGCGACGCCGGGGGTGGTGGACTAACTTCTATTACAGCTTTCTACATAACATCACGATTAATATCGAACACTACCGTTTACAATTCATTCATAAAAATTTTTTTTCTTCAATCAGTCGAACATAATCTACTTTTCCTTTCTTTTCTCCTATTTTTCAACTTTTCATTCTTGTATTTCTTATATTTTCATTTATTTATCGCTGTTGGTTCGATCACGACCCACATTATTCCTTGCCGCCTAATACAATTTCTTTAGCACAATTTTATTATTAATTCTCTTTACAGATATTTTCTCTTTAAAAAAACATAATTACAGTCACAACCGGCCACATCTGTCTGTTTTGAGATATTTATAAGTTTTAATAAATTTAATCAATAACAAAGCAAAAGAAATTGAATAACATCATCATTAAATCTGCGAATCAAAATGAAAAATCAATGAATGAAAGTAAATGAAAACAAATTAACGACTTTATATTTGTATCTATTAATAAGACACATATTAGAAAAATCATTCCATGTTGTTTGGGGAAACTGTATTTTATCAGAGTTCCATAGCGTCTAATTGCAAACTTTATTGGTGTGTAATTTTTGCTTTCAATCCTTGCAGGTTTCGCTAGCACGGGCGACTCAGTGATAGCCGGCAACATGGGCCTCAAAGACCAGGTGCTGGCTCTGCAGTGGGTCAGAGACCATATCGCCAGCTTCCAGGGTAACCCCAACGATGTTACCATCTTTGGCCAAAGCGCTGGTGCTATGAGCTGTCACGGTCACATTCTCTCGCCAAAATCAAAAGGTATTCCAAAGAAACATTAATGGCTTACGCTAATGAACACGCATAATTTACTTCTGACACTATCCGATAAAAAGTATCCGGACACCTCTATGTAATGCGGAACTGAACGCTAGATGTCACGACGGACGGACCCACCAGTAAAAAAGGAGGCGTGGGATATTGTGTTGTCAGTGGAGAAGCAGTAACATCGCAATGAGTTAGTCAGGACAGCTCAATGACTTAGAATGTGGATCAGTCATTGGAAGTCACCTGAGTGAAATATCCATAAGCGATAGTTCAACCCTTCTAAAGCTGTCCAAGTCGACTTATGGTGACATGATTGTGAAATGGAAACGCAAAGGAACAGCCACAACTAAACCAAGACCAGGCAGACCTCCTTTAACTAACAGCTAGACGAACAATTCGGAGGGTGGTTGTAAAAAATTGGTTGCAACAAATCAGCGGAAGTTATCACTAATCAGTTCTAAAGTGCTACCAGCATTCCAGCTATGTGTCGGGAATTGAAAAGAATTGGGTACAAAGGACTAGATGCTGTTCATGAACTAAACATTTCTGTAGTCAATGGAAAGCGATGCTTGAGGTAAAAGTGGCGCCAATGGACATTGAATGACTGGGAACGAGTGATTTGGAGTAACAAGTCACTTTATACCTCGGTGCAATCCGATGGAAAGGTTTGTGTTAGGCGAATGCCTGAAGAACGTTAACTGCCATCATGAGTAGTGCAAACAGTAGGGCAAGGAGGAGGTAGTTTTATGGTATGGGGGTGTTTTTCGGGCTACGGTGTGGTCCCTTATTGCGCTTAAGAAAACTATAAATGCGGAAGGATATGAACACATTTTAAACGTTGTGTATTGTGTGCGGTACAGGACCAGTTCGGAGAATATGATTGTTGTATCAGCGTGAAATTATAGGGGAAACCGGGGCTGGTTGGCGTAGGGGGCAGATTTGCTATCTGCTTCTAATTTTCTCTGTAGAGTTTGTGGAAGCTCCACCTGTTGACCACGCGACCTTCATAGCCTCAACTACTTCCCAACAAAATAACAGTGTGATTGTCGTAAATTTCATTCAGTAAGTAATTTTTCTAAACTATCTTATTTGTTTTCTGTTTAGTACATTTGAATAATTGAACAAAAGGTTACGTTTACCGTTGCTAAAACAGTCATTGTCAGTATTATAGTTGTTAAAACTGCAATGTTTGTTACCAAAACGTGTTTAGGCCATGTTGGCCATCTGTGTTCGAGGTTGGTTGGCACATAGCTAAAAGTGGGGAAAACGAAGAAACTAAGTTCAAAGAGTAGAATCTATTCTATGCTTTCAAGCGAGAATGCGAGGCTAACTGGGAGTTACGATAACGTTTACTTTTACATGACAGTAACACGAGTGAGCCAACCCCTAGACACCTCGTTGGCAGACGATAGGGCTATCTAGCTCATTTTACATCTATCCAGAAGATGGTGATGGTGAGATCAAAAGCCGAAGAGCTAATACAGTCACTCCTTAAGAATGCCTGATAGTGGTCAGCTTCGATGGTGCTCAGGATACAGGAACCGTAACATTATTGGACGGGACTGTTGGTTTAGTTAAAACAATGGTAAAGTGTGGTAAGTTTTGGATGTGGTAACAAAAAGTAGATAAAATTTGGTGCAAACAAGAAAATGTGAAAAAAGCTCGTGAACCACAACTAATGAATCAAGTTCAACAAATCTACCTCGTCGACATGATATGAAGCCTATTTGATTTAATTCCAATATTTATCGCCTTTTGTTGCTTTTAGTTTTTCTCAGGCTTTCTTGCTGCTTTGTATTTTCTAGTTTTTTAAATTAAAATATATGCAAATGAGTTACAATAACCTATTTTTGTTTACTTAAAGTATTTCCGCGAATCCTAGGTTTGTTTTCTTTTTTGTCTCTCTCAAAACATTCTTTTTTTTCCAAAAGTTTGACGAGGGCTACGCCAACTAACCCCGTCCTGCGTGCCAACCAACCCCGCGTGAGGGGATGGTGGCCAACCTCGACTTGCATGTTTGGTGATCCTGCAGTCATAAAATTTAAAATTCTGATTGTAAAAAAATACAAAAATGTAACTTAATTGATGCAGATGCCAGTGATATATTCAAAATTGGGTTGGTGATCACAAAATCAGCTGTAAAAATCAAAATGTGAATACTTGTGCCAACCATCACCGGTCTCGCCTACTCTGTTATAAAACAGCATCTGTAAAGCAATGGTTTGCGTATAATAAAATTCCTGAAATCGACTGGCCTGCCAAAAGTCCCAACCTGAACCCAATGCGAGACTTGTGAGATGAGCTAGACCACAGCATCCAACATCATTACGTTCTCCGATTTCAGCTCTTTAGGAAGAATGAACTGCCAGTCCTTCACAGACAATCTGACTCCTCATTGAAAGTCTCCCCAGCAGAGTTAATGCCGTCATAAAGGCAAAGAGTGGACCAAGTTTATATTAACGTCCAATAATATGGAAAAAGACATGCGTAAAGTCTACGAGCAGTCACAGGTAGGTGTCCACATACTTTGTGTATATTCTAGGATTTCGAACTAATGATGTTGCAGCTAGTTTCTGTACGAGGGGCCACTTTGAAAAATCGGTAGAATTCAAAAACCTTTGAGAAGATTTATTTATTGAAAACATCAAAAATCGGTTTTGTGATTAATTAGACTATTGGTTTTATGTATACCACGTGATAAATGAACATTTACGAATTCGTAAAACCAAATTTCCAAGGTTTCTCAACCCAAAGATCAAATTTCATGTTAATATACAGATAGTTTCAATTCCATACAGGATTTCTTTACTTTGTTGTAAATCTGCATATAGACGCAATAAGGGGAAAAAAAAAAATACAAACAGACCATTTATGACTATGTCATACAAAAATAATAACTAACAAAATGATAAAATTCGAAAGTAGGTGGAAATCTTACAGTTAACTTAAATGTCTCTCTTTTTTTAAAAAAATCGTGTCAGCCCTTGATTCTGTCACATGCATTGGTAGCTTTGCGCTCTGCTCCAAAATTACATGAGCAACAAGCCACTTTTTTTCATTTGATTCGAATGTCTGCGCTTATTCCACAACTAAAATTAACTGCCTTCTTGGTAAACCATTATCTACGGCAAGCCAATAGACAACATTGTGGTGCGAAATGTCAGCATCTAGAACTAGTTGAGATGTAACATCATTACCTCTTAATAGGGAATGACGTCAATTACATGTCATATGATTGGTGGAAAGAACCTTCTCCAAACGGAAGTTGCGGAGGAGTACTACCTAAAAAATGTGGGACAAATGGAGAATTCAATGATTTCATTGCAAAGGAAAAAGTTTTCACAAACTTCGGCAGTGACTAAGAGCACAAGAACAGTAACAAACGGGAAATAAATACTTCAACTTATAGGCACGTATTTGATTATAAGCTGGCAAAGCTCTTTCAGTTTATTTAAATACACTAACTGCAAACGCTTAGCGAACTGACTGGGTCGAGTGCTTGTCACGGATATATTTTTTATACTTTGCCGATGTAAGTTTTGAAATGGTTCTTGTAATATATATAACAAGATTTTGACAATAGATTTGTGTAATATAGTCTCCACGGGTTTGCAGCCGGGTATTTTCATAAGAAGATTACAACGTTTCGAGAACGTCCTCTGTTGTCTTCATCAGGTAATCGTATATCGCTACCGCAGTGATCTTGCAGATTATCGATGTCAAGATACAACAGAGGACGTTGCGAAACGCTGTCATCGTTTCATGAAAATACCCGGCTGCAAACCCGTTGAGACTATGTTGCATTTTCATGACTATAAAATCTCCGTTCACATACTAGGTTCGTGGGTAATACAGTTTATGTTGTGAAGCGACTCTTTTACTTTTCCTGGAAGTTCTTCACATTACTACATCTGGACAGTCACCGTTTGTCATTCCAAATAAGGACACTGAAATAATTTTAGCCGGTATCTTGTTTCACCGTTATAAGACATGTTAGCTGTCTTTCAGATGTTTCTTAACAAATCATATCTTCACACAATAGCTATCTGGAATAGTGATCTGTCTCGGCAGCTGGCAAATGGATGTGCTTTTGTCAAGCGTAACGTTGTTTTGATCTGGGCATCAATGTTTTTAACCTGGATGCTGTTAAACCGACCGAGGCAAATTATTTTGCTGCTTTGCGAGTTGACTGTAAACAAAAAAGTCTACTTTGTTTACGCCAAACCATTCTAGAGATTTTTATTACTAACGAAGTTTCCAGGTTTATGTGTACTAATTATATGTACATACCATTTATTTAATAGTATCTAGCGCAAAATCGGTAATTTTCGACAAATGGCCTATTTAGACAATTATAGAAGGAGCATTATTCGATATTGTATATATATCAGAAACTAATCAAGAGGATTATTCTATTTTTATACTTGAAACTGATGATGAAATGAGATATTTCTTTGAATGCATCCTTTCGCATTGTAAAGGTTTAGTTCACCATTCATGGTATAAGAAATTATGATGTTTGTTAGTGTATTGAGGCAGTTTTCCTCTTTGCAAAGACATGCTGACCTTCAATTCTTCTGCAATATAATTATATAATTGGATTTGAGGCGGGAAAATCTGGATAGGCCCACATTTTGACTCAAAAGAGGGGTTTTCTTGATTTACGGGATTCTCTGAGGTCTACAATGATATAAGTAGGTGACTTCCTGTTTATTCAACCACTTCACTTTTATTCTCAAATCATTAAACATTGCTGTACGCTTCCATACATGCATAAACAATACCAAATAATTCACTCGTATTTAGCGTTCACCGAATCGGAATATACTGTGCATTCACAGATTAATTCATACGATTTTCATTATACGTATGAGCACTACTGCTTGATATAAGTGTACATCTATATCGTTTCTCGGAGTGTTCTTTCAGTACAACCTTACCGCGCGCTTAACAAAACATAGGCAGTTAAAGAGAACTTTTCCGCCCTCGACACCGAGGAGACTATATAAAGACTACCCCTTGCCCGACTCAAGCCCCCCCCCCAAAACCAAAATTCTCTCAAGCCAAGCCCACCTTCCCCCCCCCCCCCCCCTAACCAAAATCCGCTCAAACCTCTCCCGAACCAAAATCATCCCACAGTTTCTTGCTATCCTCACTTCACCAGGGCATATTCCTTCTTACTGTAGGAATATATGTGATTTATTTTTATTTTATTTATTTAAAAAAAGAAGCCTTCACTACTCCCTCAAATTGGGAACGATTGCAATATAGTGAGTAAATCTACGCTGAAACTTTTACAAGATCCAAGTAGACATTTTCGTGGAAATTACCTCTTTTTCTGGGAATCATGTTGGAATTGGAAAATGGAGGCTTATTGCTGGTATAGACGAAGCTGGGTTTTAAAGGGATTTTCTAAAGCTATACATGCGACTCTTACAGTTTCATTTCTATTATCTGATCGTCTGAATGTAAAATAAGAAATATAATAAATGTTCTAGTTAGCATGTACGTAGAATCCTCTGTCTATAGCATTAACATTTTAGAGATTATTTCATCTGTCCAGTCAACCAATCCTTCTCAACCGAAAATGAGCAGATTCAACCAGAATTTTGTCAAAAATATACTCGTACGGTAGGTAACATTCAACACACGGAAAGATTTTTTTTGTGTTCGTCGTATTTTTATATTTGCCACCGTTCCTACTTCCTACCGAGAAAAATGAATTTAATTTCGTTGTTCTGTCTTAGCAAGAATTTTTATTCGTGTAAATCGTATTTTTGTACTTTCCACCGTTCTACTTTCTATTGAAAAAAATGAATTTAATTTTGTTGTATTGTCTTAGCAACAGTAACCCAGCCAAGTCTATTTAACTGCCGATATATAGATGACTAGAAATGATTTATGCAAACGTAAGCCACTTAGGTTCAGCTGATACAGCCCTTTTAATTTGTGACACTTTGGTAACACCGAAGTCGACACTACTGTATTTACAAACGATTTTATGTAATACGTAATTATTTTGCAGTAAATTTAATTAATCGCTGATCTGTTCATTCTTCAGATAGTATACATGTTTCTTCTAATCTTTATTTTGTAAAATATTTTGATCTTTACCGCCAATCATTTCGCTCTATGCTTCACATTTCCTAATCGAATATATTCTATTGCAGGTTTGTTCAACAAGGTGATCTTACAGAGTGGAACCGCACTTCCAGACACTTCTCCAAGAGTCCCTGAAAGGACGTTCCTTTTAGCCGAGCGTCTGGGCTGTACTTCCAAGAGCTCCGAGGAGGTGGCAGCATTCCTCAGACAAGTTCCCGCCAAGACGTTAATTGAGAAGGCTTTGGAAGGCCGATCCAAAGACGTGAGTAGATTTGCTATAAAGGTTTATGCAGAGGTTATACGGTGATTCCAATGGATGCAATACAAAGGATGTTTCTCTCTAAGGAACTTATCTTCTTTTTAAAAATTTCATCTGATAATTGCCACTAGATTTTCTCTTTCTAGCTATATTGTAGTTAAAGTGTTGATACTATATTAACAATAAACTGCCTCGTAACGCCGAGATCTGCTCGAACAGTATCTAAGGGAAGTACTGTAATTGCCTAAGATGGCATATGAAAACTTTATTCGCTTCCTGTATTCTCCAAGAAACTTTTCATAATTATCAAATCGGTTGTTTGGGACATTTCAGTAATGTTTATTGACACGTTCTCCAACTTATCACATTAGTTTCCTATCAGCGACATTTTGAGTATGGGTCACAACAAAAAATTGTAAGGTATGAGTGAGCGGAACCCGAAGAACAAAAATCGTAGTGTTTTGCGAAAGAAGTCCGAATCAGATACAAAGTCTTCTGTCATTTGATGCAAAGAAAACTCATTGTTGCTTGAGAACGTTGATAGTTAATATAACGTTTTCTGGTAACTAGCTGAGAGAACAAGGTTTTTAAACACTTTACCAAAAACGGTGACGGAGATTTTAATCTCCCCGGCTGGATACGGTAGCACATTATTTTAAAATTCATTATTCGTTCGTAATATTCTCTTACTCAGGGGGAGATTGACTGTTTACTCATAAAAAAATAATACATGATACTTTTTAAACAACTCACGCACATGATTAAATCACAGATATTTATTTAATGTTTGCTCTTACAAATTTACAATAAATATTTTCCGCTCCATTAGATGATTCACATTATTCACTATTGCAGTGGAGTAAAGAAGAACATAGAAGGTAAAAATAGTGTCAGAATATTTCTACACATCATCAAAGAATATTGGTTCACATCAGAAACACTGTCATTGCTTAAAATTGAAGTAAACAGATGATGTAAAACAAATCATCTGTATAAGCCTAACAAAATGAATTGTGAAAAGGAAACTATCGACGAAAGACAGGGAGACGTACCGAAGATGATAAGAAGAATGCCTTTTGATCATGGGCGACATTAACGGAAGAACTGAAGTAATTTATCAGGACTACTGTTTTTGTTTAGTATGGATGCTGTGTCTATGGAAGTTTCTTGACATTCCAGTCCTCAGCAAAATGATTTTCACTAAAGAAGGAAATTATTATTTAAAGCTGTAGATTCGCGCTTTAGTTTGGTGAGTTCAGCAAATGATGGAAGTATAAAGTAGAGACTAGAAATGTTTTACATGGTACTTATTTATAATGCTATGGTTTGATGGGCAGAACGGCAAGCATAGAGCAACAATTTCCTACAAATGTTGATGTATCAAGTGTAATTCATTCTAGAACTATACGACTGCCCACAAGGATTATTTGGATTGACAAGAACAACCGTGCTTCTTTCATAAACTGCTTTTTTGTTACGACCTAAAAAAAGGAAACTTTAAATTTATTTTTATATTAAAAGAAGTTACTACCTGTACTAGCACTAATCACTTTAACATTGCAGGACGAGGAGCGTTTGGTGATTTTCCCGTTCCTACCCACCGTGGAAGCAACGGAAGTGGCGGACGCATTCTTTTCGTGTCATCCCAAAGAAATCCTTATGAGCGGAAAATATAACAAAGTGCCATTCATAATTGGCATCAATTCACAGGAGGGAGTGATGTTCGTTAGAAGTAAGTAGAGATATTACGGCGTAAACGGCTTATTACGATGTAAAAAAGTGGCTTTCAAACGTAATTTTTTTTCGGTGTATTACTAAACAGAGACTAGCCTATTACTTTCAATTCCTGCTACAGCTGAGCAAAACCTTTTTAGCTTGGGGTTTTACACTTAATCGACTTCGACGTCATTAGAAGTGTGAAAGAGCTGGGAGTAAGGAACACGAAATAATTTGGCTATCACCTTTTGAAGGATCTATTCCGGCATTCGCTTGAGTGGTTTCGGAAAACCTTTGTAGACAGAGATCGGGATGGTGGGTCACGGATGTAAACCCGCGTCCTCTCGAATGCTAGGCCTGAGCACTACGCAACACCCACCAGGCTCTGTAGGAAAGCTATCACAAACATAAATGTCAAACATAATAAGAGAAACCAACAACTAATAAATAATACGTCAAATTTTGTGTATCAGCAATAAATCCTTACATATCATTGTATTCGTGTTTACTTTTTCTTAACTGGAGTTTACAACTTGCGTTTTGATTGAGTTTATTAACAGATACACGTGTAAAATAAAAACTGAAAAAGGTATTTTCCACTTAAGCCTAACGGTCTTTCATGGAATATTTGTTTGAAAAATTATTTATAACTAAGAAGGAGAGCAGTTCAATAATAATTTTCTAGTAATGTAATTGAATGGTAATTTTAAAGACTGAGCCCTATAAAATTGTTTATTGGAGGTTTTCCATCCTCTTAGTAGATGAATGGTCAGTAAATTCAAATGTTTTGTGATAAACAAATGTTTTGATGATAAGAAACAATTGTAAAATTTATTCACACTGATACTTTCGAGTTGCTGAACAAATTTTGTTATACTCACGGCAAGATGATCTGAACAAAAACGGTTGGTTATAAAAATTTATTATAACTTACTTAATAATGTCAGACAGCAAAGTTTCTGATTTATTTCAACAGCGTGCAATAAGCAATACTCAAGGATTTTAAAAGAAATGGGGTAGTTCGTGACATTTGTGAGAATCGTGTATAAAAATAGTTTATTGCAGTTATCTGTTAGTGAGAGGTTCTTATATGACTCAACACGGGTAATAGTACATTTCCGGCAAATTTACAAATTCTAATACGGGTCGAAAGAGAATATACAGGTTTATTTATTTTAACGTAATCCACTTCGATGTAATGAATTTTTGTCATGTCAAGAGATACTTGTGACTGAAGATTTTTCCTAAAATTAATGTCCTTTGGTGATATCTCTTTATTACATAAATATTTACCGGCCATATGGCTTTCTTTCTTCTTCATTTACATTTCTCATATGTAATAGAGTAAATATTCGTTCTACCGTTTTGTAATTTTGGAAAGTTTACTAAATTTTCTAGAGAATTATCCGCAGCATTCCTGTCCATGTCATTCAGTTATGGGACGGTTCTCTTAGGCCAACTTGACCCGACCAATCACAGGCCCGAAAATTTTTTTACTTAACTTTCTTGGTTTTGTGAAGGGTGACAAAAACTTCATAAATCCACTATTAATCAATTTAAAAGCTGCGACCTCCCATTTTCAGATATCCAGAACAATCCCAGTCTGATGCGCTCTCTGAACGCGGGATTCCACAGACTCATCCCGTACGACCTGCCTGTGCCTGAGGACAAGCGCATGGTCGTCGGCCGAGAGATGAAATGCTTCTACTTTGGTAACGACACTCTCGAGGAAGATACTCTCGACAAGTTCGTACAGGTGGGTCAAAACGGAGACACGTAACATGATGTAACCCTCTCCCCACCTCCACCAGCTAAATTGTAGATACGATCATGAGTTATTTTTACTGAATAAAATAATTGTTTAAAAAAACATAAAAACCGCCTTCATAAAAAGCACACTAAAAACATTAAAATAATTTTATACCTTTCTTAGAAGAAAGTAAATCTAAATTGACAATATTTTACATTACTGTTATTGAAATTTTTACATTAATTAATTATTCTTGGAGTCGGTGCCAGCTGTCACATCGCGAAGATCCAATTCCTTAACTTTATTTGGTGTTCGAGGAGACGGGGAGTACGAACAAAAATTCAAAATATTTTAAAGCAGGTAGTGAGGCAGATATTTTTACTGCGGAAGACAGTTTGGGGAAACAAATCAGTCAGTATTTAAATTTGTGGTTTGGCCTCGTTGGTCGTTCAGGCAATTCTCTGGCGCTTCAGTGTCAGTTGGTAGGCTACATCATGCAGTAAATGCTTTACAGTAAGTACAATATCGGCGTATCGTCTGTATACTTCAGTTTTGTTGAAACATGTTTCTAACATTAATTGTATATGTAGTAACATGATGTTTATGTATTATTCATTATTGTTTTAATGCTTTTCTTGCTTTGGCTGGCACCGACTCCAAAAATAATTAATTAATGTAAAAATGTCAATAACAGTAATGTAAAATATTGTTAATTTAGATTTACTTTCTTCTAAGAAAGGTATAAAATTATTTTAAAATTTTTAGTGTGCTTTTTTTGAAGGCGGTTTTTATGTTTTTTTAAACAATTATTTTATTTTTAAATTTTTAGTGGTATTATAGTTGGATTTGAATTTTAAATATGCCGCAGCAGTTCTCATTTTGCGACTTCCTGGTAGCTCAGTGGCTAAAGCGCTTGCTTTCAAAAAAAAATTTGTCTTTATATACCACAACAACTTCCAGAACGATGTGAATTGGATGCTGTGTCAAGGGATGTCAGTTTAAATTTTGGTCCAGTCTGTATTTCGACCTAATCATAACATCACTTTAAACTGCCGCTCGATAATCGAAACATGTAACATTTGGTCATTAATACACACCATATACTCAAATCTGTCTCTGGAATATACCTGTTTGTTCCGGCATCACACTGAAAACATTGATTTCTAATCAGTTTTCACAACGTGAAAGCTTTGGGTCCAAATTGAAATATAAGGTACATGTTGAGACACATTTATTTTATAAATATTCTGCCGTGACTTAAAAATAGCTTAATTGATTTTGACGGGATTTAAAACTGTGGACTTTTGTAAAGAACATTGAAAATTTAAACGGGTGGGGGTAAAGGGAAAGAGGGATAGGGCTTTTGTACACCAAATGTAAACTGTCTTTTCTGATTGATTTATAGTGTATGTGAATAAATTTCTATTAATATCAGATAAAAGCTGTAGGTATGTATAAAAAACAACTAAGGAATGTAGAGGTGAAGAGTAGTTTGGTTTTTGTAAAGCTAGTTTGGACAGTGTTTTACTCTTTGTTTTTAAAGTATAAATGTGCAAAGTTCCATCGAAAACAGATAAAAACTGTAGCTTTCTGTAAAGAACATCTGCAAAAATTAAATGGGGTAAGGGAGTAAATGGTTTGGTTTTGTAAACAGAATGTAGATTCTAAGTTTCTAATTATTTTTAAGTATACATGTGCAGTGTTACATCGAAATCTGATAAAAACTGTTGGTATCTGCAAAGAAAATTGGGAATTAGGAGGGGTGGGGGTAGAAGAGAAGAGGGGTTGGGCCTCTGCAACCTAATTTGAATACAATTGTTCTGTATTTTTTAAAGTAAACGTATGCAAATTTCCTTCAGATTCGGATAGAAACTGTGGTTAGTGTAGATCAAGGGGGTGGAAAGAAGGAGAGAGGTTTGGCTTCTCTAAACCAAATGTAGACAATATTTTTCTGTTTGTTTTGAAGTATACATGTGCATACTTCCTTCAAAATCAGATATAAACGGTAGCTTTATATAATGAACATTGACAGTAATGAAAGGGGTAGAAAGGGGGATAGGCTTTGTGTTTTTGTGAAAGTAATGTGAGTAGTATTTTTCTTTTTATATTTGTTTTAAAGTATACACATACGATGTTCCAACGAAATCGGATTAAAATGTGGGTTTGCACAATAATTAAGGGATGTAAAAGAGCAGCTAGGGTAGTTTTCGAATTTTTTGGTCAGAAATCTTCTACATAAAAAAATAAATATATGTGCCAACTTTCATAAAGATTTGGCAAATGGTGTCGACTGTAGCTTTTTAAAAAGAAAAGTCAAGGTGTGGAAACGAGTAGAGGGGTTCAGTTTATCCAAACCAAAAGTTGACATTATTTTTCTCTTTATTTTATAGCAAATGTTTGTTAAGTTCTATCTAAACCGGATAAAACTGTAGGTCTGTATAAAAATTAAGAGTTTAATGGGGATAGGGGGTGATTTTTTGGTCAGAAACGTATTTCCTTGAAAAAATACATATAAGCGCCACCTTTCATGGTAATCGGTCAAACGGTGGTGACTGTAGCTTTTTATAAAGAGCATTGGCAAATATTAAGGGGGTGGATATGGGGAGAGGTGTTCAGTTTTTTTAAACCAAAACTTGAAAGTATTTATCTCTTTATTTTTGACAATACATTTCCAAAGTTCCATCGAAATCGGATAAGAAATGTGGATTTGAATAAAAATTAAGGGGTGCAAAGGGGGAGATCGGTCGTTTTCTTTATTATTATTATTTTTTTGGTGAGAAACCTTCTCCATGAAAAATTACATGTATATGCCAACTTAAATGGAGATCAGTAAATGGTGTCGACTGTAGCTTTGTATTAAGAACATTGGCAAAAATTTAGCGGGTAGATAGGGGGAGAAGGGTTCAGTTTTTTTAAATCAAAAGTTGACGGCATTTTTCTCTTTATTTTTGACTATACAAGTCCAAAGATGCATCGAAATCGGATAAATAATCTGGATTCGAATAAAAATTAAGGGGTGTAAAGGGGGAGAGGAGTGTTTTTTTCACTTTTTTTTGGTGAGAAACCTTCTCCATGAAAAATTATATGTATAGGCATACTTTAATGGAGATCAGTTAAATGGTGTCGACTGAAGCTTTGTATAAAGGACATTGGCAAAAATTAAGGGGTTGGATGGGGGGAGATGGGTTCAGTTTTTTCAAACCATTCCCATTTCCCATTATTTTTTTCTATGCATGTCCAAACTGCCATCGAAATCGGAAAAAAATGTGGGTTTGTATAAATATTAAGGGGTAGAAGGGGTGGTTTCTCAATGAAATTCATATGGGACTACTCTGGACGTATACCATATGCACTAAAAAATTTCATTTAAATCTGTTCAAAAATGGCGAAGATATCGCTGAACACACATACAAAATAATAATAATAATAATAATAAAAATAAAATACAGACGAATTGATAACCTCCTCCTTTTTTGAAGTCGGTTAAAAATCATATCTCGTATATATTTTACATATATATTTCAAAGATTTTCACTGACTAGAATTATACCTAAATAACATTAAGTTTGAAACAACAGCACAGAACCCAGAATTACGTTAATTTGCACAGGAGACGTTAAATTTGATCAGAAACAAAATTTTATGACGAAGAGGTGGTATCTAGGAATGGAACTGATAGTTAATAGCTAGTATTATGTTCATCACACTTGTATGATGGTTCATCCAGAATTTCAAAGTTGGAGTAGTAATCCTGAATAGTATAACCATGCACAAAAATGGATAAATATTTTAATCCTTTGTGACACATTGCTCAAAGTTACAACA
>JARYHS010008803.1:0-17455 GCA_031002005.1 Vandiemenella viatica | reverse complement strand
CGCTGCGTGGAGTTGACTCGGAGTTGCGCGCGCAGATCCCACACGTCTTCTCTCGGCGCGCTCTCCCACTCGAATAGTCGCTGGAGGGCAGCCGCCACCTACTTGCCGGCTTGTTGCGGGCTGCGTATGGAGCCGACTTCGCTCACTTCTTTTCTTGATGTTACGCTGCTGCTTCCATGCTCTGCAACCGCGGTAGGAAGCAGCGTGTGAGGAGCCGCAGTTGCAGCAGACTGCTTCCTCGCGACGCTGGTTGCATTCTGCAACATAATGGCCGCCTCCACAGCGGACACATCTTGCCGGCTGCGTGCAGTCGATGGCTAGATGTCGAAAATTCTGACATCTGAAGCACTGTACCACCTCTCGTGGCGGTGGTTTTTCGGCTTCTGTCGGCTTGTTGTTGCCAGGTTTCTTCATCTTGTGGCCTGGAAGCAAGATTTCAAATGGTAGGGAGGCTTCCCGTAGCACCTGGGTGGCTGCCTCGAAGTCTGCTAGGCAGGACAGCAGAATCTTCAGCCCCAGGTGGTCCGGCCAGCTGAACATGGGGAGCTTCATGGTGCTCTGCAGCTGGGCCAGTAGTGTCCAGTAGTTCCCTGTGTAGCTGACTTGGATCGGTGGTACGGGACCCTCCTCCGGGCCCGAAGGGACTACCGACGCAGGAGAATCGGGCGACGGCGACTCAGGAGAATCAGTTGACTGTGGCGTAGGAGAATCTGGTGACGGTGAGTCTGGAGAGTCAGGTGATGGAGCATCAGAAGATACAAGAGTATCAGTAGGTTGCTGTAGGATAGGCTGCTCTGTCCTCTCATCATTGAGAGCGACGTCTGTGTCCATCTTCTCTGGTAGTTCTGGGGCCGCTTTCGCGGACGACCGGAACGGCGGTTCTGCTGGCCAGAACGCTGGTGGATTCTTCTTCGCTTCCTCCGCCATCCTGTCCAAGGCTCCTAGCTTAGGAAAAGAGTTCTTCTTGCGCGGCATTCTGGGCTTCGAGTAGAGTAGAGTTGCGGCCCAAACGCGGTGACGTAGTCTACCCGAGTGAGTGGGCTCGAGTCGACTCAAGCCCCCTCCACCAAAACCAAAGTCCACTTAAGCCAAGTCACCCCCCAAAACCAAAGTCTGCTCAAGCCCCTCCCAAACCAAAATCCTGGATCCGCTTCTGGCGACGGGGTAGTCTATACAGGGAGAGTTGCTGGAAGACCAGTACGCTGAACGAAAATTTTTGATTTGGAACAGTTCGTTGATACAGATCATAGTGCAGGTAAAGTTGTACTTATTATTTCTTCCATAAGTGATTTGCTCACCAGTGTTCCCTTACTGGAGTGGAGAGGAACGAAGTACCTGCGGGCCGTCCTCATTGCTATTATTAGGCAGTTTTCCACATTCATCTAGGCTAATGATGGGATGATTCCCAGCTTCCGCCTCATAAACTACACATTTCACAAAAAAACATGCATTTATCGTATAGAACACAAGTTTGGCAGATAGATAGCTCCGTCAGAACTAAACAAGCTGGTATATTCCTTGCGCAGATCGCCGGATGCTGATTCATATTCTTGTAGCATGCTGTCATCCATTACTTTTCGATTCGTGGGTCAGCGCATACCCGCTAATAACAACCTGTTCCAAACTATTCCATCTCACTCGAGCCTATTTCATTACATATTAGACTATATCGTCCTGCTCCAGCCCATCAGTCCGGATTATTTATCAAAACATCCACACGTGTTCAAAGATCCTGGGTTAAATTTAGCGGAATAAATCTGTCACGAGTTAAAAAAAAAAAGAATAAAAAAAAATCGTCGTTCCAACAACCTCCCATTTTGGATACATTATTGATGAACATCCTCACATGGAGGGGATAGTGAATCAAGTAACAAAAGTTGGACATCATGGATTCAATATTTTTTCTTGATGTTTGTTTTTTTCGCTTCTCTCTCAAACATAAATTCAATTTATTGGGCAGATCGAATTTAGCTATAAATATTTTTTTCTCTTTTATCTTTGAGACAGTTGTTTTAGCCGCATCTTCGAATTACTTTTTTGTGTCCAATTTTGAAGCAATTATTTTGCTCTTAGTGTCAAACTATTTTTAAGTGTACCAGAATATTTTAACAATAAATTTAAATAGTTCAGCGTTTTATGATTAAAATGAATTAAAAAGACATTTCCTCAGGTGCAGATATTTTACTAGCATCCTCATTTTCTTTGATATATATATATATACTGGACTAAGCTAAAATACGGAAAAATTAGGGACACACAATATCTATTTTGAATTAATAAAAATAAAATATCAGCAGTTGCCAACACTTGCATTATTACAGTCACGGACATATATCTCCCCCAATCTAATAAATTTGTCGATCTAGGGCCTACATCCAGAAATTTACGTTAATTCTTTCCTAATTAAAAAGTAAATATGTATTGGCGAATTATTGTTTTATTTTCTTTTGTAATATTCACTGACGTCAAGAACAAATCGAATGGGCTGCGGGATACAACGGAAACGGAGAACTGGGCACAACTTCGCGCGAATCTCCTTTCTGGGGACCGTGTACAAACTACGTGGCTCGGTCCAGTGGGGGAGGGGTTGGCTGGAAGGCTACGCTGGGCTACGTGGGGGGAGGGGGGGGGGTTCCGAGCCAGGGCACGTAGCTTTCCTTTCATAACATTTTTCACTGTTAAAATGAGGAACAGAACTCGCAACATCATGTGAATATTTATTTCCCTCAGTTAATTATCTATTTACAATAGTCTGACAAGAGAAAACAGTACAAAATGTCTTCTGGAATCAAAAGGGGAAAAAAGCTACGTGGAGGGGGGTAGAGGCAAAAGCCACGTAGGGCTATGTGGGGGGAGGGGGGATTCACAGGAGGGCAAAATGGAGCTACGTGGCCTATGCACGCTCCCCTGTGGACGGGGTGTCTTCATACTAACCCAGTTCGCGCCCAGCCTGAGATGGAAATTGGTCAGTCTTGTAACTTGCGTAGCGTGGGTTTGATTTCTTTCTGTTCTTTCTATATTTTTTTTAGCTTGTTTTTGCTTGTGACCTTACGCCTTGTCCACGTCTAAATCATTAGAGGGGAAAAGATGGTGGTCATGGAACGGGAAGGAATTCAGCCATGGCTTTTTGAAGGAATCATCCCGGCATTCGCCTTGGGTGATTTTGGGAAACATGGAAAACTAAAATCTGGATACCCAGATGGGGATTCGAACGTGTGGGTTTGAGGCAACTAGACTTGCAGTCTGTTTCCTAAGCGATTCTCTCTGTTTGCGATGACCGGAACTGATGTGTTCATAGACCACATCGAAAATTTTCAGTGGCTTTTAAGCCAATTAGTGATAGGTGAATTTTAGCTTATTTTCCGTCAGCTGATACAGTAATTTGGACGGATCTGTGAGTTAATGTTTTTCCCGCGAAAATCTAACTGCACTTGTCTGTTCAAGTAGATGGCCCAATGGCAGGATCAGAACGTCAGGACGGTATTGGAATATCCAATATGATATAGTATGTTTCGACTCATGGAAATAAAAGAAAAGATATCTCCCTTCAATTCAAGATATCATGAGAAATAGTTTTCAGCTGACATGATTCGACAGACCAAGAGAGTTGTAGAGTGGTCAATTGAAGAAAAGACGTTCTCACATGGCAATTGTAGGAGCTGAGGTCCTACGTAGTGTAATAAATCC
Source organism: Vandiemenella viatica (assembly GCA_031002005.1). NCBI lineage: Eukaryota > Metazoa > Arthropoda > Insecta > Orthoptera > Morabidae > Vandiemenella > Vandiemenella viatica. Next base: position 13,768 of record JARYHS010008803.1, on the reverse strand, counting down.
GAGCCTGGTGAACGAGCGTTTAACGCCACGCTCCAGTTGCTGTGCATTCTTTCTACTCAGCTAATGTGTATTAACGGGGTTGCGTGATTTTACGTAAACACCTGACGCTCGTCCTTCCGTTATTATTATTGTGTTGTTGTTGGTAGTAGGGTCAGGTATGCACAAACAGGCTTTACCCTTTTTTACTAGGTAGGTAGCAGTGTTGATTACTTACAGGAAACTCATCCATTTCCGAAGAATATATGTAATTAAACTTGGCGGCCAAGAGCTATAGAATTAGCACCGCCAATTCAATGGTATTTTGACTTGGCGAGCTGTGCCACGAAACTATTAATTAATGAGTATAGCAATAACAAAGACCACTCAACGATATTCCTGCATGGCAAGCCGGTACAGAAGCAAGTAATCAGACAAGAAGTAAAGCCCACAGCCATGAAAACAAATATAGAGTAACGGCGACTTCGTTACTGTTATTTTACTTTAATTGTCTATTGTTTTTCTTGTAATACTAAGCAATTTAATTTTTAGTTGGTTGACAGGTTGATTAGCGATGCAGTTGACTTGAAACCTGTTCAGCAGGTGCACGTGAAACTTCCGTTGCTGCTGACTTCACGATATTCATATTTCACGTTGACAAGACACATCCATCTATTTTAATATGAAGAGCTTGTTTCCGAAGACATCAAGACAGAAAACCCTCTGTTTCGCAGTTGTCTCTTGTGAGTTTCAGAAGAAACCTTAGCAAGTAACTTTATCTCCGTGATTTCAGTTTGTGGTTATTCCCTGTTTCAGGCCGGTTTTCTTGGAAGCGTTATCCGCGATGTCTGTGGATATCCTTTATTTCGTGAGTGTATATAACGCATCAATAAGATTACAGCCTACAGAAATAGTTCCCTTGATGATGATTTCACAATTTTATTTCTTCATTACTAGTGTAATCTACTGTGTCATGGTTAATAACTACTTCTCTAATAACATTAAATTTTATTAATAAAAACCTTGTCTATCAACAGCTGTTGTGGTGAATGTTATTTATCGTCGTTTTGCCCTTGTGGTGTGAGGCTTCATGAGTGGCTGTAAATGTATGTTTTTACATATGTATTATTACAATTATTATACCGGTAGTGATAATCCATACATGCTGGTCTAGTTAAGATCTTTATACACTTTTGCAGAACTGATTATTAAAGTTCCAAATGAATACTCTTCCAATTGTTTTTTTTTTTTTTACAAATCTTACTTATTGGTGTAATAAACGTGTTCATGCCAGTTTACACATGTATGTTACATACAATTTACTATGATGATACCAAACATCACAAGTGCTAAATGCGTATTGGGAATAATAAATAACTTTCACCACAGCTGTTTTTAATAGACGGAGTTTTGTTTATAAAATTTACTATTCAATAATTGCGGAAAAAGGCCCTAAAATCAGAATAATATTGTACGGCGTCGTCAGAGATTTCCACCAGCGACATATCAACGATACAAAATTCAACAGTCGAATCACCCAAACACCATTCAGAGCATCAAGTTTAATAAGTTATACATTAAACAAAACCTTAAACAGAATAATGTAAAAGTGATGGTAAAAACAATAGCAGTATACCAATGGATCCGTAAGAATATAGGAGCACTTTATAGAAAAAAAACCTATCTAAACAAAGCACTCTTACACTACACACCTGCAACTTGTCACGCAATTAAACAATCCAGAAATACTGAGAGATATTATAGAAAGAATTTAAAACCGTACAACAGCATTTTTAGACACAATAAAATTAAAACACAGAAATAAAATCAAATTGAAAATTAATAGAATTGTCAAAAAAAAACTTAAATCCAATCACAGTTTTCACCACAAACTCATCAACTTGTATTTTATACAGTTAGGTAAACTAGAAACACAGTTACTACAGAAAGGGTTAAAACATAACACAAATAAGGGCAAATTTATTGAACATATCATCACTGAATTTGAATATGTAATTGTACCAGAAGAAAAATCAGAGAACACAACAGAAGTACACTCACTCCGAAGATACAAACAACATCCTGAAAATACTAAAAAAAATCGTAGATAAACGAATTAATAGTTACTAAAGCACATAACTGCAACACTTTAGTGCTGATACAAAAACAGAATGTAATGAAAAAGCAGAACAGCTCATAAAAAACCAGATGAAAAAAATTAAATATGATTTCAAAACTGCCTGAGAAAGTGCCTCAAAACATTTCTCACATTCTAACAAATTGGCAAATGCTGTATTTCCCCCAAAAAACCCTAACATCAGAACCAAACAAAAAATGCATAAAAATGACATATCGACAAGAACAATAATATACTTCAGGAAAGCGCCAATTAAGAAAATTCATACATGAATCCCTCAGTGAAAAATGCAGATACTACAATGAAAAAACCATCAAAATCACAACACAGTTAATTCAAAACATAAACACGATGCCGATACCTCACACAGCCACACTCTTATCATTAGACGCAGTAAATATGTTCTCTGTCATACCAGTCAATGAAACTATTATTATTACACAAAACAACGATTCCACCCAAAACACAGTTCCAAATTCACACATCTAAGAGATAAAAGAAGTACTATACCTTGTAACACCATAAAACTATTTACAATTCAACAACAAGTTCTATATCCAAAATGAAAGTTTACCGATGGGACCTCCAGATTCATGCATCATGGAAAATATTTTCATGGACCACACAGAATACGACATATTCACAAATAAACAAATTGCAACATAACTTACTTCCACAGACATGTGGATTACATCATCTGCCTGACAGATGTACCACAACATTATATCCCCATATTCCACAAGGAAAATAACAACATCGACAATAACATATAATTTAGAATATAGAAAGAAACAAATAATATACTTAAAGTCCTTGATAAAACAATAACCAAAATAAGGCTCACAACACTTCTTCAGCATATACAGAAAACCCACACATTTACAAAACAAAGAAACAAATACCACCGCGGATACCACACACCAGCACCCTGAACCCAACTAAAAACAATGGTATATCATGACTTACGATAATAAACACACACACAGAATCAGCAACATATTCAATACACAAGGAATACAAATTGCATTCAGGACAAAAAATACACTACAGAAACGTGTGAACTCCAACACTGACAGTGACCTGTACCAGGAAGTAGGAATATATCAACTAACATGCCAACAGGGCCAAGTTACATTCAGGAACTTCAACATAAGATGTAAGGAACACATTAGAACAGTAACATGCACAAATAACTCTACTTTTTTTTTTAAAATGGCATTTGGCCATGTTAGCCGTACAGCCAGCTCAACGTTTTCTTACAATGTATACATTTCATCTCAGTGTGATTGTTTTCAAACTTCTGTAAGGACGACACAAGACGAACACAACGTTCAATTAAAACCACCCATGCCCTCAGCCGGACTCTAACCGGCGACCCCTGCAACGCGAAGCAAGCACACTACCCCTACGCTGCCGGGGTCGGCAACTCTACAATTGCGAAACATTCTTTTAGACTCTGTATATCCATACCCGTAACACCATAAAGACAGACATGAAAACATTAAACGTTAACAACAACAAAAATCATGTGTTGTTTGTTCTGAATGCAATTAATAACATAAAAAATAACATAATATTTACCATAGAGAAATAAAAAAAATAAGACACTCATCTGTTTTTTTACTGAATGCAATTAATAACATCAACAATAAAAAAAAATACCGTCTGCTAACAGTTCAAGAAAGCTATCAGATACACAGATTTATAAAATAAAACATTATTCAACACACCCAAAACACAAAACAGCCACAAAACAGGGAAACTAATACAGGCACTCACATAATAACCACAAACAGTAAGTCAATCACAAGAACAAAGAGATAATTTAACAAACAACAACGCAAAATCTAGGTTGCCACTACTGCAATCACAAACATTAAAACAAAGTGAAAGAAAACCAGCTGTTTGTAACATGCAAGTGTAGATTGGAATTAAAACGTTTACTATATCAACAAGTATGGCTTGTAATACAACGTTTGGAAGAATGTTCAGCTGGAACTTTAACAAGCAGTTCTGCAAAAGCGAATAAATTGGTTTTCCAGACCGGTATGCGAAGATTATCACATCTGTGGGTACATGTGCGTTGTATATGTACTTTTTTGTAATTATGGCTTCACGCCTCGTCGACGTCATTAGAGGCGGGATGGGACTGGGTTCAATGAATGGGAAGGAATTCAGCCAGGATCGCGGCATTCGCTTGGAGTGATTTGGGGAAACGATGCACGGACGGGGATTCGAACCAGCGTCCTCCCGAATGCGAGTCCAGAACGTTAACCATTCACCCACCACGCTCGGTTTTTATATGTAAAGATTTCTACTGTATATAATAATTGTAACATTACAACTAAAAGCATACATTTACAGCCACAAATGATACCTCGCACTGCAAGGGAGAAACGCGTCTGGTAAATAATAAATAACATTCACCACAACAGTTGTTTATAGACGGAGTTTTATTTATAAAATTTGTCATTCAACAACTGCCGAAAAATTTTAATATTTCCAATCAACACAGCAACACTCAATGTGGGACGTACGGGGGATTTATCCATGCGAATAGTGCAAGCGAAATTTGATGTTGATGGGATATGGCAGCTGAAGACCGACTCGAGTGCCTCTGTTAACAAAACGCCATCGACTGCATCGCCTCTCCTGGGCTCGTGAACATATCGCTCGAATCCTAGATGACTGGAAAAAGGTTGTGTGGTAAGATGAGTGAAGATTCCAGTAGGTAACAGCTGACTGTAGGATTCGAGTGTGGTGCAGACCTCACGAGGCCTTGGACGCAGGTTGTCAGAAAGGCGCTGCTCAAGCTGGTGGAGGCTCCATCCTGGTGTGGGCTGTGTTTACATGGTAATGGACTGGTCAATCTGAAACGACCATTGTCTGTAAATGGTTATATTCCGCAACTTGGGGACTTTATGCAGGCATTTATGACCTTCATGTTGTTCTCAAACAACGATGAACATTTCCAGACAACCACATGCCATATCTCCGGTCCAAAATAACTTACGATTGGTTTAAGGAATATTCTGGAAAATTCCAGCGAATGATTTTGCCTCCTATAGCTCCAGACATGAATCCAGTCGAACATATCAGGGACATGATCGAAAGGTCAGTTTTTGAACAAAATCCTGCAACTGACACACTTATACATTTACGGACAGATCTAGAGGAAGCTTGTCTGAGTATGACTTCAGAGGACTTCCTATGACTTGTTGAGTCAATGCCACGTCGGGTTGCTGCACTTCGGTGGGTAAAAGTTATCACATGACTTTTGTGACTTCTCTGTATGCTGTATTTGGAAGTTAATAGTGATAATTGTGCCCGACATGTTTTAGTGGGATTGTGTGGATATTTTCTTAGTTGTTTTCGTCCTGTATGAAGGCGAATGAATGTTGTGATTGAACGCGGTTGTATTTAATTGTTTAGGTCATGTGATACAGCATATGTCATAGAGTCGTGTGCCTGTTCACTAATATGGACCACACTATGGTTAAAAGGTTGCAGAACTTTGCACGACTCAGTTCTGATTGAATCAGCATTTGGCTTGCGTAGTGAAAATATGTTTTTCCTCCAGCTCTGTTTGGATGGAATACTTATCAGCTTGGCAATGTAACAGCTCGTATCTTCCTTGTGGATGTCAAGAATTTGAAATGGTGAAATAACTGGTGTGTGTCGCATCAAACGAAATGGTCGAAATATTAAAAGATCACAAACATACAGCTGAACACTACGCAATATTCATAGGTCTAATGGTAAAAAACCTCAAACTGAGCATCTGTAGCTTTGTGACGAAGCTCAATTAAAAGCGAGAAATCTCATCACAACTTACTTGTAGTTTGGTACTTATGACAATTTTCCTTGCTCTTCGTTTAGAGTACCATTATTCTTCACGAAGGTTGTTGAACGGCAAGAAAACTGTCAGTGTTGAGGATACCACTCTGATGTAGTGACGGTAACTTCAATTACGAACTCAACACTAAGGCTTTGCCCGGTAAAGCGAGAAGTATAACGGAGGCGATTGAAGAGTCCATCCTCAAGCCGAGATGCTTCTTCCGCTATGTGGACGACTCGTTCGTGATCTGGCAACATGGTATTCAAAGTCTATACGAATTCCTGGACCACCTCAACGGGATTCATCCCAACATCCAGTTCACTATGGAACTAGAGGAGAATGGAAGCCTGCCTTTTCTGGACATTCTTGTCAGACGGAGACCGGACGGAACCCTCTCGCACGGTGTATACCGAAAACCGACGCACACCGACCGCTACCTACACGCCAGCAGTTTCCACCATCCGGCACAGCGGAATACCGTGCTCCATACGTTGGTACACAGAGCGAGGGAAATCTCCGATGCCGACAGTTTGCCGGCGGAACTTGAACATCTCCGCCTGACCTTCAAGAAAAACGGTTATCCTGACCGTTTGATAGAACGGGCCCTACGGGGTAGGCCGAAAAAAAGTCCAGTGGAGCCAGAAAGCAAGCCCAAGGCGTTGGCCTTCATCCCTATTCGGGCAGCACATCCGGCAAGATAGGCAGGATACTGGCCAGACACGGAATAAAGTCCATATTCCGTCCTCCTGCCAAAATTCGTGATTGGCTCCGACCTGTGAAGGATGATATGGGGTTGAAAACGCCGGGGATCTACAAAATACCTTGCCAGTGTGGCAAGTCGTACATTGGTCAGACTATCCGCACCATTGAGGCTCGCATGGCCGAACACGAGCGCAACATCCGGCTCTTCCAGATAGAAAAATCTGCGGTCGCACAACATGCAGTCGAAAACGGCCACAAAATAGATTTTGGCCAAGTAAAAGTGTTAGCGAAGTGTACTTCCTACTGGGACTCGGTCATTAGGGAAGCCATTGAAATACGGCTGAACAATGACCTATTTAATAGAGACTCGGGGATATGACTTAGCGATGCCTGAAGCCAGCCTGGTCTTTGCTAAGACAACGTCCTTTCAACTTTTTTTTTTTTTTTTTTTTTTTTTTTTTTTTTTTTGTGTTCATTGCCTCAACGGCTGTGTATGAAGCCCCACTACCTTCGGTAGCTTTACTTCTAGGTTTCAGGATGGTTTGGGACACTTTTTTATTTGTTCACTTTTAGGGGAAAACCAGGGCTTTGATCATCAGAGATGATCTTAATGGTGAAAAACCCCTGTATTTTTTCATGTGCTTCTTTGTCTGTTTTGTACCTGGTGTAGTTTTTGCTTTATTTATTGTGGTTGGTAGAGTATGCTCAGGGGCACTTTGTACTTGTGCCATTGCATAGGCATGACTGTACCGATATTTTCGGTTCTTTCATTTCTGTTTTCATTTAATTTCCTGATGAATTCTTCTGTTATGGTAAAGATTTCAGTATTGATTAGTGGAATGTCAGTTTGGTTGTGCAGTACATCTATAGGTGTGTACATTGGCGCATTGAGTATCATTCTGAGGCATCGGTTTTGGAGTCTTTGGGTGTGTTGGATGTTGCTGTGACTTGCCATCCCCCATATCTGGCAGCCATAGAGGATGAACGGTCGAATGACAGATTTGTAGAGTCTTATTTTAGTGTTGGTCTGAAGGTTATTGCTGCGTAGCACTGGTGACAGGTTCATGCTACTGCTAAGCCCTTTGTTCTTCTGTCCATGATGTGTTGGCGGAAAAGAAGTTTACTATCTAGAGTTATCCCTAGATATCGGTGCTCTTTGGTCCATGCGATGTTTTGTCCCCATGATTTTTAGGGTTTCATTTATTTCTGGTCTTTTTTTGGTGAAGTATATACAGGCACATTTATTGGGGTTGATTTTGACTTTGTTTTTCCTGCACCAGTTGCAGAAGGCGTCTAGTCCTTGTTGTAGGTGTCTGATGTTCAGGTCCTTTCTTCTTCCCGTTGTGAAAATGGTAGTGGTCGTCAGCGAATTTGGCCATCTTCACGTGTGGTGGTGTCGGGATCCTGTTGATATAGACGTTTAAATAGCGGCGGGGCTATGACGGAGCCTTGTGGGATTCCTGCAGGTATTGGGTATATTGATGACCTCTGTCCTTCAACTGATACATAAAACTTTCTGTCTTTTAGGTAGCTGCCTATAAGTTTAATGTAGCAGTGCTTGATTCCGGTTTCGGTCCTCAGTTTTTGAATAAGTTTGGCATGCCAGACTTTGTCGTATGCCTTTTCTATATCCAAGAACACTGCTGCAGTAGCTTTTTGAAAATTGAAGTTCTTGGATATGTCTTCCGTGATGCGGAGTAGTTGGGTTGTGGCGGCTACTCGGCTCTGGAACCGAAATTGCTCTAGCCCGATCGTTCTTTCCTCTTCAAGGCTGGAGTTTATCTTCTTGAGCAGGATTCGTTCCAGTACCTTCGACGTTGATGAAAGCAGGCTGATTGGCCGGTAGTTCTCGACTTGTCGATGGTCCTTTCCGCGTTTTGGAATGGCCTTTACTTTCGCTAGCTTCCCGGCTGTGGGGTAGTAGCAGTTGAGGAGGCAGCTGTTGAAAATTCTAGTAAGTAGAACCATGCCCTTTTTGGGTAGATTTTTAAGGTGAAGATTTCTTATTTTATCGTGCCCAGGGGTTTTGTTCGGCACCAGCTTCTTTATGATACTCCGGACTTCCCCTGGGGATGTGGAGTTGTGGTTGGTCGGCGGTTGGTTGATTCAGTATGTCTGCTGCTTGTTGCTCGGTTTCCTCAGCTTCTCGTATTTCAGCCTCTGTGAACTGGTATTCCGCTGTAGTGTGTTGGGCAGCAAAGTGTTCGGCCAGTAGCTCCGCTTTTGCAACTGGCAGGAAGCAGGGTCCAGCAGGGCCATTTATTGCAATGTTGGCCTGGCGTGGTTCTTTCAGGGCTCTGATTAGTTGCCAGGCCTCTCGGTTTTGTAGCATAAGGTTAGACATTTTGTCTTCCCATTGCTCTGTTCTGCGTTCCTGTAGTCGTACCTGTAGCTGTCGTGCATATTGTGGTATTGTCTTCTGTCTCTGGGGTCCCGGTAACGCTGCCAGAGCTTCCGGTAGCGGTTTCTTAAGTAACGTAGGTCCTCTAGGATTGCTGGTAGTTCTTCGTGGTGCTCGTGTTCTATTATGGTTGTTGTGGAGGCTCTTCAGTCCGCTTCAGTGACCACCCTTGTCGAAATGGTTAATTGCTGCTTCTATTCGCTCTGTGGTTGATACGTTGAAGGTGGGTTTGATTTTGTTATGTACAAGTCTATTGAAGTAATCCCAGTCCACTTCTTTTATTTTTCTTCGTTGTGTATGTGGTAGGAGCCATCTCTGAATTTTGAGCATTACAGGGAGGTGATCTGATTTGAGGTCGTTCTTGGTGGTTAGTTCTATGTTCCCTGTTATGTTCTTGGCAAGCGTGATGTCTAGCACGTCTGGTCTGTGCCGTGCGTTGAAGGGGATGTGGGTTGGTTCGGTCGGTCCTTTGACTTCAACGTTTCTCGCTTCACACAGTTGGAACAGCCGAGTGCCCTCTTGCGTTGTCTGTGCGGGAGTTCCAGCTGAAATGTTTTGCGTTTAGGTCTCCCCCGATTATGACCTTGTTGCCTGTTGAAAGTAGTTCGTCTAGGTCGCGTTCGTGCAGGTTTCTATTTGGTGCGAGGTAGGCACTGATGAGGGACTATGTGCCCTTCCTTTGAGTGTATGCGCACTGCCGTAGCTTCTATGTCGGCCAGCGGGGGTATCATCATTGGGCGTGTGACAGATTTTTCCGGATGGCGATTGCTGTACCTCCGCCTCTTTGTCCTACCCTGTCTGTCCGGTACACTTGGAAGCCTGTTAGTCGGAGTTTGTCAGTGGGTTGGAGAGAGGTTTCTGTTATTAGAGCAATGTCTACCATTTCCTTCTTTAGGAAGATCAGGAGTTCGTTTCGCTTGTTTTTTATTTTGTTTGCGTTCCATATCGCTATTGTCATGTCTTTTTGTTGCGGTGTCTGCGCCATTATTTCATTAGAGCCATGACACCTTCAAGTAAGACTAGGAATTTCCTCCAGCCTCGTGCTTTCTTCACCTTTTTCTTTGTTGTTTTGAGTGTTTTAAAGAATTTTTCCATTTCATTTCCGAAAAGGCTGGAAAGGTCTTCAGGGTCATCTTCCTGGTCCTCCTCCTTGTTCCTTTTCTTTTGTTGTGTCTTGTGATTTGTTTCCTGTTCGTCCCCTGACAGGGCATCAGCGTATGTGCGGGGATGTTGGTGTCCTTTCGTTGTTTCTGCTTTTGTTTGGTCGTTTGTCCTTGTGTTTTCTTTCACCTTTTTATTTCTGATTTCTTTGTTGTCTCTTTCAGTTTTTGATTTGTTGTCATTTTTCTTTTCTTCTCGCTTGTTTGTTCTAGGTGGTCGTAGCAGCTTCTGATATTCGGGGGCAACCGCGCCATGATGCTGCGTGTTCACCGAGGCAGTTGGCGCATTTTGCTTTTTCAGTCCTCGGCAGGGGGCAGTCTTTGGTCAGGTGTCCTTTTGCGCATTTCCACGCAGCGGGTTGGTAGTTGGCAGTAGTTGGTAGTATGCCCATGTCTTTGGCATTTTGTGCACTGGGGTGGTCCATCTTGTGATCGGTAGCGTACAATTTGTACCCTCGTGTAGAGGATCGCTCGCTCGTTGTATAATGCTGTCGGAGGATTGGCCACTTGGTAGTGTTACCGTGAAGGTTGCTAGGGGAACCAGTTCTCTTGTTTCCTGGTTCCTCTTTTTAAACTGGTGGACCGATTGGACATCATAGCCTTTTGCTTTGAGGTCCTCCTCGATTTCATCGGTTGTGACGGTGGGAGGTAATCCTTTGATTACAACTTTTAGCGGCTTTTCTTCTTGTAGCTGGTGGCTGAAGTGGTTGATGTTATTGTTCTTGAAGAAGTTCAAGATGGCTGTGTGGTCTTCTCTTGTTTCAACGAAGTACTTCATGCAGTCTCCTCGGAAGACTGCTTTCAGTTCTCCAGTTATCAGGCTTTTTAGTTTCTTGTTCATTGTAGTATGGTTTCTTGTTTCGTAGACAACGATTGGTGGGAAGTGTTGTTATAGTGTAGTCTTTTCTTTCTCTTTGGAGTTTTCGCTGTCGTTTCTTGGTTGGCTTTCTGGGTTTTCATTTTCGTCAGCTTTGTCTGCGTTCTCTTCTTCTGCGAGCAGGTGGTAGCGGTTTTCAGTTGTGATGTTGAAGGGTATACACGTTTTGGTGTGTTTTTCCTCTTATTTTTCGACTTCTGGACTTGGAAAGCCATTTGGTTGCTTGTTGAAGGTTTTTGGTCGTGATGTCCCTTGATTGTTGAAGTTCTCTGGTGTGGTTCTTCAGGCTCGTCGGAGTCCGATGTCGTGGTCGTTTCCTCAGCCTCGTCTGCGTCGCTTGAGCTGTTTGACAGTGGAACATCATTGTCGCTGAAGCAGCGACGTTGGCCGTAGTCAGTTGGTCCGTTAGATCGTCTCATGATGCATATGGCTGGTCCAAGACGTGCGTTGACTGCTGGAGGGGGGGTGCTGCTCTGTATCCTTGTTATCACCGCAAGGTTGCTAGATACAGATTCAGCCCTACTCTTGCGCTCGGGGGTTCCACTCCACCTGGGAGTGGGCCGTGGAGCGGTAAATCCCTGTCTCTAGGTGGGTAGGGGCGTTGACTCGTCGCAGGAGGCCTTAGCCCAGTACGCCCTCACTGTGAGAGCTGCGCGGAGCTCCGCGCTCCCCCAGTACCTGGAGGAGACTGATGTACCTTAGCGCGTGCGCTGAAGGTATAGCCGACGACAAAATTTGCCCTCCGCCGCGCTCCCAGTGCTCCCCCTCAGGAGGCACCGCTTGGAGCGGTGTGTTCACTGCCGGTGCCCGACAGCGAATGGCTCAGCGCCCAGCTCGCAGGCGCTGTATAGGCGGCGCGGCGCTACTGCGCCCTGGCGGCGCTGCGTATAGTTGATCCCGAAGTGCGCGCGCAGCTACTAGACGTCCTCGCTCGGCGCGCTCTCCCACTCGACCGACGTCGTCCTTTCAACTTTTTATTTTTTTATTTTTTTAAATGTGTCTCAGCCTCAACGGCCTGTTTGCGAAAAAGTTCCGTTGCCGGAGCAACACTACTTAATGTGTCTCTCTGTGGTGGATAGGATTGTTTGGGGACACTTTTTATTACTCATTATGGGGAGAAAGGGCTGTGGGCGCCTTAGGCGCCCTTTTACCAAAACCCCCTCAGGTTTTGCATATCAGCCGGGGATCATTGTCGTTATCAGCTGCGTCAGCAGCTGGACAATCATCCCCAGCTGGCTGTCTCTTTGGTTTGCATGGTTGCAGCGCCAGTGCTGCGGATGGCTCGTATCTGCTGTCGGCTGTTGCAATGGAGACCAGCTGTGTGGTGCGGGTTGCTGGTGTGTGGGCCTGATCGCTTGGTGAGATGACCTGCCCTCCTTCCGTGTTGCTGGTCTACTGTCGGCGGGTTGGGGTGCTCTTCTTCCTGCCTCGGCGCGAAGACGCTTCCTCTCGGGACAGCCTCCGTAACAGGCGGTGTGGTCAGCACCACAGTTCGCACACGTAGGCGTGGCATCACGCGGTCGTGGGCAAACCGTGGCGCTGTGGTTTTCACCGCATCTTACGCAGCGTTCTTGGCTGCGGCAGTCCTTTGCCAGGTTCCGGTAGTGCTGGCAGCGGAAGCACTGCATGACTGTGGTTTTCTTCTTGCGGGGTCGCCTCGCCTGCTTCTTGGTGGCCTGCCTGGCTGGCTGCAGGGTGTCGGTCTTGGGGCCTGCGCAACGGTTGACGGCTGGGCGTGGCACGGCTTCCGTTCCCCCAAGTTCCTGGGTAGTGGTGATGTTTTCCGGCTTCTGGTTGCCAAGCCGTTTCAAGGCCGACTTGATGCTGTCCTGGCTGGGGTTTGTTGCTAGGTATCCGGCGAGTGCCGGTCAGGAGTTGGTCGGGATGGTGGCCAAACGGCGGAGCACATCCCTCATGAACAGAAAGTCGGTAGAGGCCACCCAGCGTTGCGGGCGCAATATGGAGCCGGTGGCGACGTGGACCTCGGAGCGCGGCGGCGGGGAGGAAGAGGAGGGGAGCTAGCCTATATAAGGCCACTGCGGGGCCAGGCTTGCCACTGGACAGAGGGACAGAGAGGAGGAGCGAGAGTCGCCATTGGGCCGTCGAGCGAGCAAGTCGGTCGGCTCAATATTCGGGCCGTAACGACTAGCTGTCTTCGAGACCTTCCAGATCTGCACTGCACGGCAGGATGGCATCCACGTCACCTGTGCAGACTGGCGCAGCCAAGTCTATTCGTTCGTGCTTATCTGCTACCACTAAGGCAGACACTACAGCTTCTAGTAGCGCCTCCGAGTCGCCCGCGAAGCTCGCCGTCTTGAAGAAGGCTAAACGGAGGAAGAAATTCAAACCACCCGGCGCCTTCCCGCGGGATGTTGGCTTCTTGGCGGAGGCCTCCCACCTTCCACCAGGGGCCACGGAACGTGTTGTTGAAGAAGTCAGACCAGAAGACTGGTCCTTTAAAGTTTGGAAAAGACGCCTTGCACGAGGCAACCCTGAGAACTGGAGTTTCGCCATCTCAGTCATCCTTGACGGCCTTCAGTTCAGCTGGCGGGTTCCCACCTGCGACGCTGCCACTTTCAAGAAGGCCCTGACTAGCCGCGACCACAGACACCTGGTCACTAAGTATCGTCCTGCTGGAGGAGTCGAGGCGTGGCCGGAGGCACTTGTGTTTCCAACC
>JARYHS010008800.1:0-22967 GCA_031002005.1 Vandiemenella viatica | reverse complement strand
CATCACAATTAAATTAAACTCAATTTATATAGTAATTATTAACTAACGAAAATAAACATAACAGAATTGTCATAATAAATTTCACGTACAAAAAATGAGGCTAAATTAAGTAATGTGAACTTTGATAAGTGTCAGATCAATACAGTAAGATCTCAGAAAAAAAAATTAAAATGTAAGTTACTAAGCAGCATTAGAGGACTCTTCACATACCTTTAACTTGTGAACGCTAAGTTTGGTTTACACTTTTCATACTAGTTATAAAATAAACTTCTTAAATAAGAATTCAAACATAAACTTATGATCTATACAAGGAAAAAGCCCATTAAGTGAAAGATTTGATTTATGACTTGTTAATACACAGACGGAAAAAAAAAATCCCAACACCAAGAAAGACTTGTGTTAGATAAACGAAATTTGGTAGGCGTGTTTATACATCTGAAAGATGACATCGATTCAAATTTCGCGCTTCGCGCATAAGTGTGGCGCTAGTAGCGCTACTCAGAGCTTGCAAATCAGGTTTGCTTTAAATACGTGCTGTAAAGTTTGTGAACGTTATTTACCGCTGAGATTTGACATAGTGAGTTGATGTTAGCCAAGAATGCCTTTAAGAAGACGAAGAAGCCATTATCAACAGCTCACCGAGTTTGAACGAGGTCGTGTAATAGGGCTACGAGAAGGTGGATTTTCTTTTCGCGATATTGCAGAAAGACTTGGCCGGAATGTATCCACTGTGCATGATTGTTGGGTGCAGTGGTCAAGGGATGGTACTGCCTCAAGAAGACCGGGTTCCGGGAGGCCACGTGGCACTACTGAGAGGGAAGACCGCCGTATTCGGCGTACAGCTGTGGCGCATCGTACTGCGTCTGCGGCAGAAATTCGAGCTGCAGTTGGTACCACAGTGACACAACGAACTGTTAGAAATCGGTTACTTCAAGGACAGCTCCGAGCCAGGCGCCCTGTAGCGTGCATTCCACTGACTACAAGCCATCGCCGTTTGCGACTCCAGTGGTGTCAAGCCAGAGCTCATTGGAGGACGGAGTGGAGATCTGTTGTGTTTTCTGATGAAAGCAGGTTCTGCCTTGGTGCCAGTGATGGCCGAGTGTTGGTCAGAAGGAGGCCAGGGGAACGCCTGCAACCAAACTGTCTGCGGCCTAGACACACTGGACCTACACCTGGAGTCATGGTCTGGGGAGCAATTTCCTATGACAGCAGGAGCACTCTTGTGGTTATACCAAACACACTGACTGCAAATTTGTACGTCAGTCTGGTAATTCAACCTGTAGTGCTGCCATTCATGAACAGCATTCAAGGGGGAGTTTTTCAACAGGATAACGCTCGCCCTCATACCGCTGTTGTCTCGCAACGTGCTCTACAGAGTGTCGACATGTTACCTTGGCCTGCGAGATCACCAGATCTGTCTCCAATTGAACACGTATGGGATATCATTGGACGACAACTCCAGCATCATCCACAGCCAGCACTGACCGTCCCAGTATTGACAGCACAAGTACAACAAGCATGGAACTCCATACCACAAAGTGACATTCGAAACCTGTATGACACAATGCATTCACGTTTGCAGGCTTGCATTCAAAATTCTGGAGGTTACACCGGCTATTAATTTAACAGTATTTCACATTTGAAATGCATTTTCTTGAGCTTAAATTAACCTGTGATCTTGAAAATTTAATCAATTAAACATGTTAACTTGACAAATGCATTGTCCAAATTTCATTACTCTACAATAATTTTTTCTTGGTGTTGGGATTTTTTTTCCGTCTGTGTAATTCGTGAAATAAACAAAAACTATCTATGATGATAACACACTTAGAGAGATTTTTAAAAAAACCTCCCCAAAAAATCGAAATATTGAAGCTATTACGACACTTACAGATCAGTGAAATTGAAATGGGTACAGTTATTTCGAGTGCAGTTACTGAAATAGAGAAGTCAGAAAGGAGGTATACGCAAAACTAAATATACCTGAACTATTTAGCAGCCAGACTACACTGTAAGGAATTCATTATGTAACAACATATGCTGAGGATCTTATGTGACCATCGTCTGTAATAAGCTAAGATAAGCTAAGCTTGGTATTCAACCCAAACGTTGGTTTCTGTATTTAAATTAATTTTTCTTTTGCATCTGCTGCATTTTACCTTGCGATTAACCCACAAATGAATAAGTGACTCAGCATATTTCACTTCATCTTTTGGAAAGGGACATTATATGTGTTATTGGTTCAAAAGAAGAAAAAGAAAAAAAAAAGTTGGCAGTTACTGGGTACTGCCGACAAAAGTGTAAACTTAAAACAATAAATATCATATGCGCAACACGTCACACTTATATCTACAGATACAGGGCGTTCGCCGGGAAACGCTACCCTCCCAGTCTGTTGCCGTCGGCAACTTGCTGGGACAGTGGCGCCAGCAACTCCCGCCACACGGCGCCGTGAATCACCGCACTGGTTAACACCTCCGCTGCCCCAACAGTATTGTGAATAAACGTTTCTTTGCGGTTTGGCTGGTTTGGGGCTTCATACTCTTACTAATCTGTACCGTGTTTGAGTGTGAGTAAAATTATGGTACGTTACAGTTTGCAACAAAGAATATTTCTCTACGATACATATGTGAAGAAGAAGTCGTTTAAAAAGTGTCGCAGTAAATTTCGTCGCGAATATCCTGGCGCTTTACTGCCAGCTAAATCAACAATTCTGCGTCTGGTTAAAAAAGTAAGAGAAACGGGTTCATTTTTTAACAAAAAGAGACTGTCGGTCAACCGTATTCTCACAGAGGAGAAAATTGATGATATCGCTTTTCGACTAGAACAGTCACCCAAAAAATCATTAAGTCAGTTAGGGCAGCAGGCAGGCGTATCTAAGATGTCAGCTTGAAAAGTAAGTTCACTTAAAGCCGTACAAAACAATTGTGGTGCATAAAATTACAGAAATAGACCAGGGGCCTAGGATTAGATTTTGCAACTGGTACCTGCAGGGTGTCCACGATGGCACTGTTGATCCGCAACTGACGTCACATTTAAATGCTTAGCACATACAAATTTATGAAGCGTAATTATTATGAAATAGTCCGCGGCCGACGGTCGAACAATGCCGGAAGCTGACCGCTCGCTCGCCGGGAGCAGTTTCTTCCTTGTAGCGCTAACAGTGGGTAGCGTTTCCCGGCGAACGCCCTGTATATAGAATAATAATAATTCCGTGTGGTTGTAATGAAATGGATCCATCCAAATATCTTCCAACGCGCCTTCACATCAGAAATTAAAAATCTAACTTACTCCACAACCCTAAAGTTAGTACAATCTTTCCGAAGGAGATGTACCATGCTATTGTGTCAGAGGCAGAGAGGCAAATTCCTTTCCTCAGGGGCCAAGGAAGATATCGGTTAACTCATATAATCAAATACAACTTCTCAAATGTTCTGCTGACCATGGTATTTGCACCCACGACCCGGAGAGAGAAACTTTCGGAAGAAAGCGCTTTAACTGCTTTTGGAAGCAGTGGTAGTGCAGCTGACTGCAAGCTGGATGACCAAGTTTTGATACCGCCTGAAACCGAGGATTTTTCATCATAACTGAGCGCCCATAATGGCTTCTGATGTGACATGATACAAATATCTTTAAATAAATCAAATTATGTCATTAAGTGAGTCGAAGGGCGCTAATCACATCGATGTCGACGCGCCTAAAACAACAACAACAAGTGAGTCGAGAAAGTGGCAGCTGAATAGTCTAGTGCAGAAACATTGTTATTACTTCAGAGTAAGAAGTTTGGACGTTTACCGCTATGCATCCAGAAAGTAAGTATGGTCACAGTAAGAGAGGGGGAGACTTCAATACGCGTAGAGACGACGAACACCAGTGTAGTTGTATATTTGGCTATTGAAGGGCCAGCGTGAGGCAGGCAGATATGTGTATTCCAACACAGGCGACAGCAGAGGATACAGGGAAGGGGAGAGTGCATACTCCCCCTATAAACAGTGCTCCCAAGAGTGTACTGACGGTGATTGGCACAAAGTTTCCATTAACTGAACCACCCCAGAACAAGACAGGCGGCATTCATCCCAACAGTCACACACACCAAACACGGGTTCAGTTGATATACACTGGCATCGAAAAGACCTAACACATTAAACGGCGGTGGCATAACGCACTTAAAACAAGTTAAATCGGCGGTAATTAATTGTGTAAAATTGGGTATCATGGTGGGGTCCCACGCCGCCTCGGCAGGCTGAAGCACATTTATGGTTCAGAGACTTAACGGCATCATGTGGATCAAATAGCACACATGACTTAAACTGTAAACAAGTGATCAGTCTGTTGGCTCAATGGACAGTGTACACAGAATTTGTGATGTTGTCAGTTGGGTGTGATTAACACTTTGTATGGATAATACTGGGACGTGTGCTGTCTCAGCCAAAACAAACAATTAATACGGATTTTGTATTTCATGAAGGAATCAACGTAATTTTTATGATTTTTTTGGTAAACGTTTGGATTTTACCATTTTTGATGACGTTATGAATTTTCGGAATTTTGGCATTTTTTATGAAATTACTCAATTCTGACACTGATTCACAACATTTACCGTTGTTATGATATTATGGTGTCTGATCGGATCCTCCTTGACCCGATAATAGATGTATGAAGTGCTGTTCCTTTCCTTCATGTGTGTAGTGTGTGTGTATGTGTGTGTGTGTGTGTGTGTGTGTGTGTGTGTGTGAGAGAGAGAGAGAGAGATCTTATTGTTGCCTGTGTGTGTTCGGTATATGTCTGTGAATGTTTGGATGAATGTTTACAGTACATGATAACTTTGAATTTGTCATCAAAACACCAAGGAACCATTGCTCCTGCAGGGACTACGCACTCTCCCCTTCTCCATTGGTTTCTCTAACTTCAGCAATTCAGCCGTCGTATGTACTAGGATACAAACTGCCTGCCTCGCGTTTTTCACTATGGGCACTTTGTGCACAAGATCCGTTTAGACTTACAGGCAGATCTAATCACTCATACACTGACATTGATGAAAATGTTTACGAATGACCTAACATCGTCTGCAACTTCCGTCGTGTACGCCATCTTCGGCGGTCAATCATTTTAAGTTTTACTCAAACGTAGGTCAGTTTCAGCTGAAACATACAAAGAATAGTGCTTTCAGATATCAACGAAACAGGTGAATTAGATTTTTCTCCAATCTAAATCATGTAGTCTTACGGCCTGGTTGCCCTCCGTTTTACGCTTGTCGACAAAGGACCTGCAGTTTAACGCGTAAATCCGAATCACTGACAGCCATAGTGCGTAATGTGTATAAAATTGTACCGATCAGAAAAATAAAAACGTATGTCAGTGGATATTTCCTGCGTCAATTTTTGTTAATTCAGTTCATGATCAATAATGAACTGTCTCATCGGGTACCTCTTGCTATATATTTCTTTAATAAACAAATTTGATTAATTAATTAAGAAATAAATGATTTTGCGTGTGGTTCTCAACCGAAATGATCATTCAGATAAATCAAAGGGAATGTGATATCTTGAAAGTCAAATGTGAATAATAGCATCAAACATGCACCGACTTTATTAACTTTAAAAAATGGAAATCATTACTTTATTTATTGAAATAATTAATTCCAAATATCAGATCTCCTTAATATTTTTTTAAAATTGCTTTACGTCTCTCAACAGCGAGGTCTTTAGAGACGGGAAAGGATGGGGGCAAGGAATGGGAAGAAATTCAACCATGGCCTTTTTAAGGAAGCATCCCGGCATTTGCCTGGAGTGATTTGGGAAACCATGGAAAACCCAAATCTGGATGCCCGGACGGGGATTCGAACCGCCGTCCTCCCGAATGCGAGGCCAGAACGCTATCCGTTACACCACGACGCTCGGTAGATCTCCTTAAAGATTGTGGAATTAACATTTCATGATTTCTGTAATCAGCAGCTTGTCTGCACTTGATGGCAAATAAAAATCAGCTAGCTGAATTATATTAGACATCTGGAAGATTTATTGCTGAAGCCTTTTGATATTTTAACGTGTATACGTGACAAATTTTAGAAATCCGATTGCTTATGCTTTAAGTTTGCGTGCAAATCTGCATATAGTGGTTTTATTTATTAAATTCTTTTACTGTCAGTTACGTTGCTCCGATACTGCTCTCAGTAATTAATTTAATCTCTAATGATTTCAGTTTCAGCCACTTTCCAACGAGAACTTTCTTTCACACTGCAGAATCTAATTCTGGTTTCGCCGAACCTAACACCGTTGCTCTTCTTGAAAGGAGTTTCTGAACTTTTCTTTGGAAGTGCGCCTGAACTTATTTCACTGTTTTCCAGTATGCGGTGTTCCGTGGAATCGAATACTTGCAACTAACGGTAAGCCCTCTTGATTTGTTTACATTTTGACGACTATCAACTATTGCCTATCACTATTATTATTATGTTAATTTGAACCTTCTGTTTACTGCGATTCCATCTTTTTCCAAGTGTCTCCGTTTTTTCACCTCTATTGCTTCCTTCTTTTGTTCACAAGTGTCCGTTGTACACTTCTTACTTCCTCTACCTTCTATTCTGACAGATCCTTTACCCCCAGCAATCCTCACTCCAAGTACATTTCAGTTTGATATATCGTCCTCCCTGTGGAACATTGTTTTAGATCTACATGTAGTACATTCACCCATGGTTTCTGTATCTTTCTACTCTTCTAGAAGTTAAAGATCAGAGAAGTCATTCTTATTAGGCCCATAGAAAACCATCCATTTTTTCTTTACTCTAGGTTGAGTATTTCACACATTTTTCATATAATTTTTAATTTTATATTAGTTGAAGCCTGAATTTATTTCTCGAAATCTTGAATGGTTTCAAGAGCTTGCGTACACGACTTCCTTTCTCGAATTCCCTTTCTGACTATTATCTATAAGAATTCTGACACATTGTATTTTTTTTCAAAATAGTAATCCATATATTTTTAGCGATTCCCATTTGTCCGTATAGAGGCAATACAAAACATGAATTTTACTGTAAAAAAACCTGCTACAGTTATTAGACTTTCAAATACATACTAACACACAGCTGATCCTGCAGGCTGTATAAGACATACATTGTAATTATATTCGAAAATTTTAAGAAAATTTAGAAAACGTATGAAGATAAGGCTATAACAGGGTTTCTAAAAGTCACGAGCAAAGAAATTAATGTTATTCTGTTTAACTCAGAGAAAGAGACAATATACCGAGGTTTCTTCAAGAAAGTGGTCATTTTGCAGTTGTTTCATTAAATTACGGTCAGAAAAAAATACTTCACAAATTTGGAAATGGTTAGAGTTGTTTCCATAAACGCTGAAATGTGGTACAAGCCTGACTTCAGACGCCTTAGGAATAAAGAAAGTGAGAAGTGTTTAACTAATTTATATTTGTAGGTCTTCTGGCAGAATCTAAATATTATGTCCATCTTTTCTTCTTCCACTGCTGCCTTATAATTGATGTTCATGGTCTTTTAATGTTCGTCGAAACATTCAGTTTATCACCTGTAGTTATTAAGACAGTTGTAACAAAGGTCAAAGTAATTCATAGAGGTATGGTGAGTGTGGCGCATTCTGCATAATAACAGTGTACAGGTTGGAGGTCTCCACTAATCCACTTCACTTGGGATTGTCCTTAATTAAGAATTCCTGGAGAATTGTTTGCCTGCCAACAAGCACTGTGTAGGGCAACAGTTAAGTACAAACTTACACTATCTATAGACTTTCTAATGGTCTAGTATCGTGAAGTATATATAAACTATGTTGTAAACTAACATCATTCCTCCACCGAAATCGGTGATTAAATCTATGAACTAAATTTTCAAATCCGGTAGATTGATATGCGAACTGCAAGTAAGAACATAGAATTAGACAAATCAAAGACTATCGGACACAGACTTCGTCAAAAGAATAATTACCAGAGTGAGACTGGTTGAAAACGCAGAAAGAACATTTTAAACAAGCGAGTATATATCACGTCCTTTAACATAGAAAACGACCGAAAAATGGGAAAAAATTATAAAAGGATGTTAAAAATTAAGCTTAAGGTATACTGTCAGCATATTCTCAAATAATAAAGTTTGTCGAAGAGTTATAGAAAATGAAGAGAGACGATGCTGGAAAAATCGACGGCATATTGAGACGCCGGGAACTGGTTCGTTAGTGGAGTAAAAAGTAGAGGAAGACTATAGGGAGATAACTATGGTAAGGACATGGGGCTGGAGATGACGGGAAGAAATCAAGAACTGCTTGAAATGAATGCAAATCAGAAAAATATTAATGGTGTAACAAGGACTATTATCCATTTCCTTGTCTTGTTAGATGGTTTTGTGACTTTTACTTCATCGCTTTCTGTGTTCTATCGCTGCATATTTCAATTCTTTATTCCATTTCAGATTTATTTGCTTATGTCGACGTCGAGGTCATTAAAGGCTAAAATAGACTGGGGGCAAGGAACTCGAAGTAATTCGGCCATGGCCATGGCCTTTTAAAGGAAACATCACGGCATATGTCTCGAGTGATTTGGATAAACCATGGAAAACCCTAATCTGGATGTCTGGACGGGGATTCGAACCCGTCTCCTGCCGAATGCGAAGCCAGAACTTTAAACGTTCAACCCATCATGCTTGGACCTCATTTCAGATTTCATTCGATTTTTAATACCTTTACAAAATAAAAGTTTTTGCAAGTATATTGTAATATTGCACATATTAGTTTTTCTAGTCATGGCTTGAACTTCTAGAATGACCCTCGTAATTCGTGAGGTGTTATGGAGCTGCGACATAGTTTCCATATGTCTGTCTAAGCCTGTACTGGTACAACGAAAAGGCAACCTACAATTTAGAATCCTAACCAGTCAACATTTGCAGCACACTTTACATATAGAAAACAAAATTTGGCCGGAGATGAGGGTCAGTTTAAGCAGGAATTGCGAACAGAGAGTTTCTATTCCTGTTAATACACCTCACGCTGCAACTGTTTCATTAACAATAACAGGCAGAACTTGTTCTGAAAACAGAACTTAATATATTTTGCTCTCTGCTTTAAGACGTCTTCTTCCAGTAAAATTCTTTTCCAGTGTAGTTCGGGAGTGTTTATAAATTACGTGGCTTGGTATGTGGAAGGGGGGGGGGGAGAATTGTTGGGAAGAAAGCTACACTGGTTACGTGAGGGGTAGGGGGGAGGGGAAAGGGGTTCCGAGCCAGGCTACGTATCTTTTCATTCATTTTATTAGTCACAGTTAAAATAATGTACAGAAAACACAACAGTATTTAGATAATTATTTCCGTCATTTAATTATATCCCTATGTAATTTAGATATCCTTTATACTGACAGCCCAACGAATGCGTGTGACTAGATGTCAGAGAGTTGAGTTGCAATTTTTTTCTGTCAGGTATATTTCAGTGTAACTTTAATCATAATGCTCAATAAAGTGTTATTCCAAGTTCAAAGTGGGGTGTGAATTGGTGCTGTAAAATAAACCTTACGGGACTTATCGATAAAAATTTCCCAACAAGTTTACATTATCCAATGAGCTACGGAAATCTTTTAAACAGATCAAAGAATCTTTCTTGATAATGTACAAAGAAAGGTGACAGTACTTCAGCAAAAGAAAAGAAAAAATGCATTTCGTCTTTAGTTTTTTCACACGGCAGGTATAGTTTTTCTACTTATCAGATAATGAGCAAAGATGAATGTTTTTAGTAACACCTCAAGAAGAAATAGATCCCTGACTGTACCTGAGAAAGATGTTTTCCCCATTAATTGATCATTTGCAGGAGTAATTAGAGTCAACATTTCATTCAAGTTATTTATATTATAGAAAAGTACAATACCGGTTCTGTTCATCATAACCACTATATATTTCGTATACTCACTCACTCACTCACCTCGATAGCTATTGGCTGGAGAACGGTGTCACGTGTCATCCTTCGCTCGCAAATTAACAGCGACCAGAGATACCATTAGAAGAAATTCGAGGTTATGTCTCACAGTATAATAGCTATTAAATTAATTGCCATAATACATTCATTAAGTTTGCTTTATCAGCATTTCATAGTTAAAAAAATATCGATAAACTTTACGCTGAAAAAACGTGGAACTATTTTTCAGTAACATGTTGCTGATAAAAGCAACATAAAAAAGCTTTCTAAAAAACTCATGGTCTCTGCTGTAACCTCGAAAGCCTATTGTGATTCCAGCCTAGGCTAAATTTCACTTTAATTAAAACTTTCGCTAATGTTGATGCTTGACCAAAGTTTTTATATATTAAGCTTTATTTATTTTAACGTATTTTACTGACCACTTTCGTTAATGGCCTTTATTCATGTTCACTGCACGTGAGTTATTAGGATGATCAGAGTAGAAATCAGACCAAATATCTTACCGAATCAAGTATTCTGGCTATTCATTTCTTCGGAGTTGCTCAACTGTTTAATAAGATGGAATCTGTATTGAGTTCTCTGGCCGTTACAAACACTATGACCACAGATTATATTATGAAAACACAACGTGATGCTTTCGAATCAAACAGGAATTCTTCATGAACTTTGAGGGCCAAATATAAGTTTTTATTTCTGCAAGTTCGAGTGTACCTACCTTTGAAACAATTATATGACACGTACGTAACGCGATCGTCTCTGTCCAGGTTTAATACCCACGTCTGTTAATACTTCTGAGTTCTTAAAACTCAAGAGATTTTATTCACCCTAAGGGTGAGACACAGACAAGTTTTTATTTCCCACATCAGGTCAATCAATCACAACCTTTGACCCCAAAAGCTAGAACTGTTCTAGAGCCGTGACGATGCACAGAAACCGGTCACAGGCTTACACTAGTTTCGTACACAATAATTTTAACGATAGTCTATTACGAGGAAACACTACAATACAAAATTTCTTCTGGAATGAATAGAGAAAAAAGCTTCGTGACACACGGGGGTGTCGAGCAAAAGCCACGTCAGGCTACGTAATGGGGGGGGGGGGGGAAGGGGTTCAAAAGAGGCCAAAATGAATGGAGCCTGTAACGGGGCTGATTAATACCAAAATGCAATAACTTTATAAAATTATTTACCATTTAAGAAAGTTAAATGAAAGATTAAAATTCCATGGAGAACATTAAATATATGTGCTTTGGATTTCCTGTTACCTCTCGCTGATCATTATCAACAGACAGATGAACTCAAACTTCTTGAAAAGTAGACGTCGCTTCGTGAAAACAGATTACCAATTCATGAACCTGCAATTCTTTTCGGAAAGGAAGTGTTAAACAACAACCTAAGTAGATTGTATGACGGGTGTTAGTTTAGCTTTAGGAATCGTTGTTATTAAAATGGAGTTATTATAAAACGAGCCTTCCTTCATTGAAAATATGTATATGAATTATTTCTAGTTCTGAAAATTACAACTAAAAGAAAGAAGTTAACAGCGAAGCGCGTTTCAAGCCACATACTTTATGGATGTTCCCTTATTAAAGTGACATGACAGTTAATTGTGGAATAAACCAACGTACATCATGCAGTAATCTATGTATACTTACCAAAGACAGAAGTATTCACGATTTTCAGTTACAGGACCGAAGGAATCATTCCCTATCCTGAACACTTCAGTCTTAACGCGGATATACATAAGCAAAATATTTCATGGTAAATATAACATGCACAATCCGTAAAAGTAACTATCAATAGTACAAGGATTAATATCATTTTCAATCGTTTCTTTATTTGGTGTCCTGCAATAAAAACAAAAACGTGACAACTTGAAGTTAAAACGAAACAGTATCAGCTTCAGAAGCTATTTTTACCTTATGAAAGAAGTTTCTCTTCTAAATTTGCAAGCTGAAGAGGGCTGAAGTAATACCCTAGCTTTTGCCTAAAAAAGGAAAGAGAGAAAGTCATTCATAATGTCTAATGTGATGTACGATTTTGAAAATGAATTTCACTGCAGCAATTAATAAAATGGTTCAGAAATTATATTCAAATTTACGTTTTTATTATCTGCTTAAAGTCTCTCTAACAGCGAGGTCTTTAGAGACGGGAAAGGATGGGGGGCAAGGAATGGGAAGGAATTCGGCCATGGCCTATTGAAGGAAGCATCCCGGCATTTGCCTGGAGTGATTTAGGAAACCACGGAAAACCCAAATCTGGATGCCCGGACGGGGATTCGAACCGCCTGCGCCATCCTCCCGAATGCGAGGCCAGAACGCTAACCGTTACACCACCACGCTCTGTCCAAATTTACTAACACGAGAAGGTTTGTGTATCGTACATAACGTTGCAAACTGTGCCTTGTTTTGATATTCAAGTACGTATCCTGCAAGGGCACGTCTATTAATCAAGTGAAGTGTTTTTTCTTAAATTTTGACCCCCCCCCTCCTCCTCCCCGACCCCTTGGTGAGATTTGGTAAGATGTGATGGGATCCCCCTCCCCCTCACGTGAGATTTACCTTATAATTTTGATTTTTAATAATTAAATTTATTTGATATATTCATGTATTTTGCTTCATGGCGTTGATACTGATATAAGAGGAGGAAAATGATGTAAAATTTGACGTGAGATTTCCATTGACCTCCTCCGTTTAAATACGATTTGCCGTACCCAGCCCCTCACGTCCCCCCCCCCCTATTTTTAGCTCACATAATTAATAGGCGTCCACTAATCACTTGTTAGCCAATAGTAAGAGAGGCTATTGAGATATTCAAACAGCCAAACAACCTCAACAAGGATGATGGTTATGGTCTTAGCCAGGCTTGGAAATGTGTATTAAATCTATATACAGTGCAACCTCGATATAACAAATCGGAGGGGAACAAGAAAATATTCGTCATATCAAGTAATTCGTTGAACTAAGGTTTGTTATGTTGAGGTTAGGTTGGTCTAAAATTCGTTATAAAGAGGTAAAAAAAATAGTTATATTCACCTCAACATTACGTACTTATCTTGCTATAGCTAACAACTTCTACTAATAAATGATAACACATTTTTATCAAATTACTGTATGTATTTTCTATTTAAAAACAATTAGGTAGGTAACAAAAAAATTATTCTTACATTAATAATCAAAATTGAATGCAGTAAAAACCGTAAAAGTAGGTACATATCTTGGTGGGTACATACATTATGTAGGTAATTTAATGTTAATTTCAAAGATTCGCACAACAAAGATCACGAATTAAAGGTAAAGAATCAACAATGTGGTTATAGTAGCTTAATCTCAATTTTGTTCATCTTGATTAGAATAAAAGTCACCGGTAAGAGTTATCACATCCAAAGCGCAATCTAATTTCGTGATGGAATTGACTACATCGTCACTCAAACCTCCCTTTTTGAGAAACATAGGTTTTATTATATTTAAAGCATTATAAGCATCTTTTATTGTGAAGTTATGCTCATCAATTTCACCCCCTTCTTCCTCGTCTTCATCCGCTTCTGCATCCGCTTCTGCATCCGCTTCTGCATTAGTAACCGGCAACACAGATGTGACGATGTCAGCATCAGTTAGTTCTCCACAGACGGCTAAATCATTATCAAAGGTAACGAAGTCTTCGAACTCAGTCTCTTGAAGGTGCAATTCTTTTTGAACTCTTTGCCAGGTCCTAGCAAGTTCTGCGACTGGTAAATCGTCCTCATCTTCGCATGTTACTTTAAACCCACTTTTCTTGCAATGGTCTTTTCAGTGACTAGATTCCAAGCTTTGGCGATCATCCACATGGCTTGTAAAACGTCAATTGTAGTTGGTGTTTGACGTTCAACATCAGCAAGAAATCGTCTGACAACTTCCTTCCTATAATGCATTTTGAAGCTTTGGATGATGCCTTGGTCCAGTGGTTGTAGTTTTGAAGTGGTATTTGGAGGCAAGTACTTTATTTTTATATTTTCCAGGTTAGGAATTTCTCCGTGTGCAGTGCAATTATCGATGAACATTAGAATATTCTTGTTTTTTTTTCTTCATCTCTTTATCCAGACTTTTAAGCCAATTGCAAAAAGCATCACTAGTCATCCAAGCCTTATGGTTGGACGTGTAATCTGTTGGCAGATTATTGACATTTTTAAAACATCGCGGTTTTTTATATTTTCCGATGATGAGTGGCTTAAGTTTGTAAGTCCTAGTACAATTTGTTCCCAGCAGTACTGTTAAGCGAAGTTTGCTGTTTTTTCCGCCATTATATTCATCGCCTTTGAATGATAAGGTTTTGTCAGGTAAACATTTATAGAATAGTCCAGTTTCATCGGCGTTAAAGATGTCTTCGGGATCGTATCCGGTGGTCAGCTCTGCCAATTTGTTTACCAATCATCACATACTTTTTCATCAACACTTCCACTTACACCGCATATTTTTCGAAAAACAATCTCGTTTCGTTTTTTTGAAATTTTGAAGCCAACCGTTGCTAGCACGGAACTTTTCATGTCCCAATTCTGCTGCAAACTGCTGAGCCTTTTCCTGAGGAATAGGGCTTCCGATTGTGATTTTTTTTGTCTCGGCACTGTTTTAACCACTTCAACACACATTCCTCTACGTCTTTGAACTCGCATGATTTTAATCTTTTACTGTTTACAGGCAAACCACTTTCTTCTGAAAACTTATCTTTAAATTTTAAAATTGTAGCCAATGTACTTGCGGGAATCCCGAACTTATTAGCTATGTCTAATTTTTTCGTCATAGGATTTTTGTCAACATAATTAATGATGTTTCGTTTTTCTGCAAACGATAAGGAACACCTTTTACGTTTCTGAGCCATTTTAACTTAAATCTTTAACAATAGTGACGAGCAGAAGTGTTTACATTACTTTCAATCAAACAACAATGATTGTTTTACGAACAAAAGCGTGTCGAAACATGTCGCGATTGGTGGGAACTTTATATAAAGGTTTTGGGTTGACAAAATTTGTTAATTAGAGGTATCTATACTTTTTCTTGATAGTTGAAAATTCGTTATAAAGAGGTTGTTCGCAAAAAATGTTCGCAATGTAAAGGTATATTTTATATTGACTCTTATGGACAATTCAAGGGGATTACGAAGAATTTGTTAAATCGAGGAATTCGTTATATTGAGGTACGTTATATTAAGGTTGCACTGTATTAATATGCTAAGCGAAAACTTATGTTACATTTTTAAGAATATTGCGCGTACGGAGAAGTGTGAGATTTGGCATAGTTAAAGATTATATGGAGAAGAAGTGAATGAAGCTAAAATCTATATATAATATGCGTTACAAATACATTAAATTAAGTAAAATAAAATGCTCGCTCGCTTACGTAGTTCACTCAGATGGCTGGTAGATGTCTTCTTTGGTGAAACAAAACAGTCGAAATTAATCTCCGAACTTATATAGAAGCAAGAAGCAACATTTCGAGGGCTGGTAGATGGCGCAACTAGCGGCCAGAAAGCTAAAATTATATATAATATATTTTACAAACCTTGGAATCGATATAAGCAGTCAGAGATAATCGATTGCTTCAGTTATAAACAAATGAGCAGTTTGTCTCTGGTTTGCGACATGGGCTGCGCAGAACGAATTTCCTGTAAACTTTTTACTCTTGGTCCATGCCGAATTTCAACCTAACCGTGATCACTATGACAAAGCGAACCTATTTAGGTTGATATGATCCCTGTACCGATAACTTTTGTGTCATTTTTACAGTGCTGCTAACATTTCGCGGTTGCCGAGCATCCCATATTTCGGCATTTTTAATTTAATTCGTGGAGACTTTTCCGGAAAAGGAGAGTGCTAAACGTGAAGAGGACACTATAAGGAAACAGTTAATCCAAATTTCAACAGGTCAGTAACAGTTTTTCACTGGTGGAGAATGTCCCACCCCACCCAAAAATATAATAAGCATAGTTAATACATGTTTCAAATAGATTATTAAAATAAAAATTAATTTGCGAACGTGTGTGTGCGCGTGAAATAGGATCGGAGCCAACGTTCTTACGTGAATTTCTCGCATTGAGACACTCTGTGGTCTTTGGTAAAACGAAAGACTCGGATAAAGAAGAGATTAATGTTTGAAGTTATGAAAGGAATATTTTGAAAAGGAATGTAGCGATTCTTGCCAGATACTATATGGTCATTTGATTATTTAAAATGTTAAACTTTGGTTAAGTGTCTTTTGATTTTTTAATTTCAGTAATTTCATTAGAGAGAGACAAGAAATAAGGAATACTTATTGCGTGAAATTCAAAATGATAATAGACCAAATTTAAATAGCAAACACACAAAATGACGAAATTATTTTCATATATACATTTAAATGCGCATGTTTCATAAAGCTAAAGCAGTTTTCCGGCCTTTAGTCAAAATGAATATTTTGAATTCAAATGAACCATCGATAAATACATGTCATCATTTGCTATGGTTAGATTAGAAGCTCAAATTCAGTCATACAGTCACAGGTGGAGTGTATCGTTTTAATTTTATAGGTAATGCAGAGAATTACTAGATTATTACTCTTTTGTGAAAGAAACTAAACAACTTAATGAATTACGGTCGAATTTCGATCGCTGGGTGATCACTAGTAATAATAACTCTGGACCCACAGATACTAACACGTAAACATCATATCTCCAGATAATCGATATTGTCAGAGAATCGACAGTCTCCACAGAATAAATATGAAAACAACCAGTCACGCCAGTCTCTAGCAGATTCAGTAGGCGGCTAGTCCCCTGAAGACGACCTAGGGGGTGGTCAAAACTTTGGGAAGAAAAAGAAGGAGGAGCATT
The DNA here is from genome assembly GCA_031002005.1 of Vandiemenella viatica. Lineage (NCBI taxonomy): Eukaryota > Metazoa > Arthropoda > Insecta > Orthoptera > Morabidae > Vandiemenella > Vandiemenella viatica. Next base: position 6,214 of record JARYHS010008800.1, on the reverse strand, counting down.
TCGACGCAGTGTTAATCTCGTAAGCAATTTATGTTAGTATGACGGCTACGAAAACAGCAAAATCTTTTACACTTGTTAGCCAAATTGTTGGTTTGGGAATGAGGCGAGCTGTTCTCACTTGGGCGTGCAGAGAGTGGGAACTGACCTGTGGAGCCCCAGCCACTTTGCTCGTTTTCCAGTTGGACGCGGCTGGAGGCGTTTTACTTAGAGCCGCGTCTGTTTTTGTGTCGCCCGTCACAGCTCGTTGGCCGACACGGCCGACCGCGCTGAGCCTGAGGATAAGCCCCACCACTCTGATACCTCAGCCTAATCAGTTAAAACTGCACGATACATTTTTATACCCAGCAGTTCGGCCGTACGCGCTGTAACGCCGCCATATTGGCTCAGGGAAGTACTAACAGAAATCAAAAAGTAAGATGCACATGGTCGTAAGTCAAAACTGTAAAAAAAATAAAATAAAAAAAAATAAAAATAAATTTAAAAAAAATATTTATTTTTATTGAAAGCTACAGTTAAAATCTATTTTTAAGGTTTTGTATGTTTTGAGTGAGAAATGGAACCCTCATGAATTTGTTCATTTATCCGTCTACCATCTTTTTTAACCCTCTAACATAGATTTTTTTTACTTATTGCTTTACGCCTCGTCGACGTCGAGGTCATTAGTGGCGGGAAGGGACTGATGACAAAGAACGGGAAGAAATTCGGCCATGGTATTTTGAAGGAAGTATTCCGGCATTCGCCTGGAGTGATTTGGAGAAACCATGGAAACCCCAAATCTGGATGCCCGGACGGGGATTCGAACCGGCGTCCTCCCGAATGCGAGGCCAGAACGTTAATCTTTCACCCACCACGTTCGGTAAAAACACGCAATAGTCTTACTAACCCTGATGCGACTATACTATAAATATCGAAAAAATAACGGGGCTGAAAGTAGTTATAGTTCTCTGTCGTTTTAGGTAATATTATGTCATCTGCAAACCACACAAGTTCTGATTGTAAACTGCCAATCTAATCATTCATTACAGCAATTAACAGCAATGATCCCAATACACCACCCTTTCACTTTTTTATTCTGAATTTTGTTTCAACCTCTTTCCTTCCTACCCCTTAAAAATTCCTCCACTCTGAAAGTATTAAATCTATCTCACGCGGTTGTAAGTCAGTTTACTTACCACAGGTTAATCTGTAGCTCTCAACCATATTTGTCTGTCTTCCTTTCTGAACCGGTACTATTTCTTCTTCTTTGCTCTTTCGTTTTGGCCTATTTGTACCACTTGGTTCTTAACTCTGGTGAGCTTTCTTTTTGGTCCGATATTCTTTCATACTTACACCGTGGTTGTCTTCTCTTTCTTGGGTCCAGTGTTTTGACTGTTGGTGTCTGGAGAGAACCGGATGCTTTAATTATCATTCTGTACTTATCTCTGTTTTAAATTGCGATTGGGTCAATTTCCAGTTGCTCGTGATCTTTTATGACTAGCCTTGTCCATTTTGGATTAGACGTTTTCCCTCTAGTGTCAGTGTTCAAGATTTTAGAGGAAAGTCTGAGATTGTCAATCCTAACTATGTGACCATAGAATACTAATCTCATTTTCTCATGGCTGTTGCAATGCCCTCCAGTTGCTGGAATAGGTCCTTATTATGCCTGAGGCCGTACTTTCCTTCTTCTTTGACAGGGCCCATGATTTTTCTCAAGATCTTACGTTTCTTTAGATACAGTTTTCTGAGTTGTCCCTTTCTAATCATGTTCAAACACTGATGCATATAGTACCGATGGTCAAATTACAGTATTGTAGTGCCTGAGTTTCAGGTTAATGGAGAAGGATTTAGATCCATACATATTCTTACAAGTGTGGTTTGTTCTCTCCAGTCTGGCGCATCTGTTATTCATGGCTAAGTCCTCGTTGATGTTTGGAGTTATCCATTCTCCAAGAATGTATTCCCCAGTGGGATTAAGTTTGCTCCATTTCTGATGGTGATGAACTCAGTTTTGTTTATGGAAATCTTTAACCTTATTTTTAGCTTCTATATTATTGAGAGAGGATAGTTGGTGAATAGCTTCCTCCTACTAGATGCTAGGAGAATGAAGCCATTTGCGAAGGCCAGGCAGTTGACTAGTAGTTTGTACTTTCTGTAACCGATTCTCAACCCAAAGCCATCTGTTAAGGTGATTTTTTCCAATAGACAGTTAAAGAGGATTGGCGACAAGCTGTCTCCTTGTCTAACACCTGTTCTAATTTCAAAGGACTTTGATAGTTCCCCTCTGAACTTGACTTTGGATGTAGGGTTAGTTACCGGTACTACCATTATCATCATTTTTTATTATTTGTTTATGTCTTTACGCCCAATCGACGTCGAGGTCATTAGAGGTGGTAATGGGATGGGGCCAAGGAACGGGAAGGAATGGAACCATCCTGGCTTTTGGCTGGAGTGATCTCGGCAAACTATGGAAACCCGGAATCTGGATGGCAGGACGGAAATTTATCCCATGTCCTCCCGAATGCGAGGCCAGAGCCTTCCACCACTCTCGCTGATACTATTATCCCACTTCTGCATTCCATTTGTATACCACGTTATATACATATGTTCTGTATATCTTTTATGCGTCTGCGCTAGTATTATGTTTAACTGACATTTCATACTTTTTAACCTACTCATTACCTGAAGTGTACCTGCGTTCTCCATAACAGAAATATTTACGATTTTATAACTTTAGATACTGTATGAACAACCGAAAATTTAAGATTGTTTAGATGACGCCAATACTAACAATCTATCTTATCTGCGACCGTTGTCATTTACAGGAGACGTTATAATCAATAACAGTCCTTTGCTTATTTTTACGTAGAATAGACAAGGCCAACGATGTTTTCCACAACATGATAAAAATAAGTGACAGAGTTTTGTAGTAGTAATAGTTTAAACGTCCTCAAAAACGTAGCGTGTCGCCTATGGTGGTAGCATGAATTTGTTCTGGAAAAGTTTCTAACAGAAAATCAATAAAGATTAATCATTATTGATAATTTCCGTGATTTCATTCATTAGAATCTCCTGGTATTTGGCTAGGAAGTTTTCAAGTATGACAACTGCATTTAATTTTAAATGACATACATTTTTGTTGTTATGAAAAAAGTTCCCAACAGAGTATCATTTCAAATCCGAAAATCTATTATTTATTTGATTGATATATATCGCGATTACATACATTTCGTGAGTTTTTAAGAAATTTCTCTGTTTTTTACTTTCTTATGCTATAGTGTGACTTAGTTCTACTAATGCGGCATAAACGTCTGATGTTCTTCTCCTACATGAATTTCTGCATCTAGTCGTCCTAAATAAGCAAAACGCAACACGCTCGGTCAAATTTTTTTAATCTCTGTCCCGCATTATAATATTTTATCTCTCCACATCGCATTTTTATGCAGTTAGTTCCATAACAAGCAATTGCCTTTTAGTTGGCATCGCAGTTAAATTCCCTTTAAAAAACATAAATTCAAATAAAAGGATTGCGGAACTATCATGTTCTCGTCCATTTGTGGAAATTATCGCAGGACCCAGTCAGTAACTGATATGATAAAGGAGCTGGATTGGGACTCATTGGAAGAAATGAGGAGGGTGAAGAGAGTGCTGGGAATGTTCAGGGCATATGTTGGTGATGGAGCTTGGAGGGATATTGGTCAAAGAATTAGGAATAGTGCATGGAACTGGTAAGGCGACCGTGACCACAAGTTTTTGCTCGATTTCATGCATAAGGGAGTGGGAAAATTTTCTTTTGTTGGTGTCAGGGATTGGAACAAATTACCAAGAGAAGTGATGAATAATTTACCCAAAACACTTAACGAATTTAAAATTAAAATTTGTAAATCAGAAAAGGAAATTGGGGAGGAATTTAATATTCCAATTATAAAAGAATTTTTTTAAAATATATATATAAAGGCGTAATTAGATGACCATGGGAATTTCCACCGGACCATTAGCTCCATCTCAATTAACAATTAATCAAATAGAATTAGTAATGCATTTTATTAAAGTGGATAAATACGTTGATGTGAGACCTCATCAGACTACCACTATTTGCACATGGCTTCCATAATATCAGTACCTTTGACAACCTCACATAATCAGTCTCCTTAAAAAAAAATATCAATAGCTTTCGGCATCTAGACCATACAGCATGCTCGATAATAATTTTTCCCAGCTAATTAGACCCACCACAGGATGGTCATGACATTCACAGACACAACACTTAAACACCCATACCCTAAGCCGGACTCGAACCGGCGACCTTCGGCTCGCGGAGCCAGTATCCAGCCACTACGCTTCCAAGGCCGGCCTCCTTAAAATTGGTCACCTCACATCTGCTACTATCCGTTTCATAGAACTCGGGGAAGTGCGCAGCCATTCGACATGACCGCTCACACGTGCTCCCCCGAATCAAAGCGGAGTGGAAACAAACATTCGTTCACATTCAGTTTACCGCGCGGACTTGTAAATTGACTGACGGAAACAATTCGTCGGCACAAGAAGTCGGAGGACAAACAAATACGACGCCGCATTCCAGAACATCAAATATTGTTCCAACCAGCGGAAGAACTGTACCGGTGACGAATGACACATCACCTTCATCAGTAAACAGTTTACTGCTGCTCAATAAACAAAGCGAGAAGCCGTCTTTGGGAAAAAAAAAAAAGAAATCAGCTTTTCGTGAGTATCAAGTTTGTCAATGGTCTTAGTGTGCTAAAAAAAACTGAGAGGAGATTTCGATATTTAACAATCGAACCAACAAAATTATGAAAGATCTCGTTCTTGATGTTGAGGGAATAACAAAAATGCTTATAAAGGCTCCCGGACCAGGCCGTATTCCTACAAGATTCTACTCTAGGTACGCAAAGGAAATTGCGCCGTATTTGATGAAATTATATACCGCCGCCTAGGATCAAGGAAAAATACCAGCTTAATGGAAGACTGCCATCATAAGTCCAGTGTTTAAAAATGGGAATGTTAATTATCCTCAATATTATTGCCGTTCTCGTTAACCTCAATATTTTGCAGGATTTTGAAACACATCATTTATTCAAATGTCATGCAGTTTTTGGATTAAGGTGAGCTTTAAAACCGAAATCAACATGGATTCAGAAAAGGCCGATGCGGCGAAACACAACTTGCTCTTTTAATTCACGACTTGAGCCGTATTATAGATGAGCAATCCCAGGTTAACTTATTTCTATTAGATTTTAAAAAAGCTTTCTACACTGTGCCTCAATCTAGGTTACTTAGGAAACTTCGTGGTTATGTCATATCCTGACAAATATGCGACTGGGTTGCAGACTTTCTGGAGGGCAGAACAGTGTGTAGTTCTCGACGGTGAGTGTTCATCACTTACCGAGGCGACGTCCGGGTTCCCCAGGGGAGCGTGATAGGGCCTCTGTTGTTTCTCATATACATTAATGATTTGTGCGACATACTAAGGGGGACGAAAAGATTATTTGCCAATGATGCTATTATTTATCGTGATATCAAAACCCAGGACGAATGCCCTTTGTTATAAGACGATATTATGAAAATAATTGCGTGGTGTAAAGACTGGCAATTGGAGCTAAGCGCTAAAAAGTGCCAAATCATGCGTGTAAGTAAAAAGGTGACACCGTTTAGCTCTGAATAAACAATTAATGGTTCTGTCCTTAGAACGGTAGATTCCGCAAGAAACCTAGGGGTAACAATTCGTAATAATTTGTCGTGGAATGAGCATATCGAGAAGGTAATTGGGAAAGCAAATCTTATGCTCCTATTTCTAGGTCTTAATAAAACAATGCACTCCGGAAGTTAAATCGATTGCATACAAGTCACTAGTGCGGCCTCACTTGGAATATTGTTGCTCTGTGTGGGTCCCCATCAAAAGATGTTAATGGATGCATTAGAGATGGTCCAAAGAAGAGCCACCCGATTCGTGACAGGTACATATAGATGAAAGGAAAGCGTAAGTGCGATGTCGAAGGAGTTAGGTTGGGAAGACCTGGAACACCGAAGGCGTTGCTCTCGACAGAAGCTAATTGAAAAATTCACGACTGACTTATTTCAGAATGACAGCAAACAAATATTACTACCACAACATTCATATCTAGGAATGACCACGAAAATAAGATAACAGAAATCAGGGCCAGAACCGATTCATTTCTGTGATTATTTTTTCCACGAGAAAGGATTTACCGGACGAGTA
>JARYHS010008798.1:0-25359 GCA_031002005.1 Vandiemenella viatica | reverse complement strand
ATAGAAGTCATTTAATTTATTTGCTATTTCATTCGAATTATATACATATTCTTTCCCAAATATTATATTATTAATGCCCTGTCCTTGGTTTTATACAAAGTTTTTTAAGCGTTTCCATAATTTAGTTGGTTCATTTTATATCTTGTAAATTCTTCCTCATAAAACTGTTGTTTACTTTCCCTCCATAACTTTACAAAATTATTCCTATATTGTTTATACTCATTCCAAGCCTCATCCCTATCTACAGTTGCTTCTTCAATTTCTTTTAATAAGAGAAACTTTTTATAAGCTATATCCTTTGAATCCTGACTTCTTTGATTTTATTTGAAAACCAAGGACATGGTAAATTCCTCACCAATAAATCTGAATTTCTAGCTTCTTGTATACTCTGGATTATGTTGTCTCTTATTTCAACATATTTTTCCCCTACATGTGTATTATCACAAATTTTACTTTTACCTATTTTATCACTAATTATTTTTATTAGTTTCTTATAGTCAATCCTACTCTTTACTAGTACATTGCCTCTCCCTTTAATATTATTTTTAAACATCCCTGTGATAATGATTAGATTATGATCTTGATATTCTAGGTGTGTCCACTAACGTACATTTCAGATTTAAATTATCAGTAATTACAAGATCAATTAATGTTTCACTGTTGGGAGTGACCCTAGTCATTTATTAACAATTTGTTTCATTCCAAGACCTGCTACTTGTGATGCTAGTTTTCTAGTATAAAATTCATCTTTTTTTGACCAATCTATGTTAAAATCCCCCCTATAATACAATCGTTTTGACTAATTTCAAGTATTTCCTCCATTACCATTGAGAACCAATCTATAAATATCCCTTTGCTACTACTAGGTGATCTATAAACACCCACAATTGTCCCCCATAAATGTGAATCCATGTACAACTTGATAGCTATCATCCACCATTCACCTTGTTTTACATCAGTCCTTACCACCTCATACGAAAGGTTTTCAGTAACATATATGACTATTCCACCAGTGTGTTTGCTTTCAGAGTCACATCTTATATGATAATACCCTCTGATTTCAATTAATTTATCTACATCTAATTCAGAAACATGTGATTCAACTACAATCATCACGCTTGGTGTGTTCTCATGAGCATATGTGGCAATCATGTCTCTTTTCGCAATAAGTCCACTTATATTATTACTACCATCTCCGCATTTTGGAGACTTTCCACATTTATTGATTGCTATAAACATTCATATGTGATTGACCTCTTTTTTAAATTTATTCTCCTTTGGTAAACTGGACACTCCCAGCTTAGCACACTATGCGTCACACTTAAATTTAACTTTAGCTTGTTATTTGCCTCGATACAGTTACAACATTTTATTTCATTGTTTTTACAATCTTTTGCTAAATGGCCCTCTGCACATTTCAGACATTTGATACCATTACTACAATTTTCATTTTTGTGGTCATAAGAATAGCATTTAAAACATCTAAATAGTCCTAAATATTCTACAACTTGACACCTCTGCCACTTTAGTTTTAATCTTTTCTGAGTCATTACTCTACTAAATGTTTGTGCATCCAAAGCCACTATAACCATGTAATTATTTTTTACCTTTTTATTCACCTTGACCTCAATTCTTGATTCTTCAAAAATTGATTCCGGGTTTGATTCCTTATGCACCTTAACAGTTCTTCCTCCTCCATCATTTCTTCAACTCCCAAAATTCTAATCCTAGGATCTCTGCGTTCTGGAATCTTAACAACGTAGTCACTTCCTAATTTATTCTTCGCCTCTGCATCCATCTTCCTAATTTCTTCTTTGCTACTGCATGTTATAATAATGCCACCATTTCTGATTTTTCTCACATTTTCAATTCCTATTTTCAGATCAGTTGGATTTAACTTCTCCTTACAGATGTTTTTTGTAGCCTCACTGTCCTGATTTGGTTTCTTTGGCTACACTATAATCACCTTCTCTGTTGTCTGCTTCAGTCGGTCTGCATATGTACCATTTTTTGTTGTTTCATTTGTCCCATTATTCTTTATTATCTCACCAATCTTATCAATAATAAGTTTTTCCATTGCAGTCTTCATTGTATCCATCATTTCATTTACCGTCTTCTTAACAATATTATCGATCATCTGGGCGTATTGTGAGTTACAAGTTACACACATCCACTTCATTTGATTATTTTTTTTTATCAGTGACACTTCTGCAGTTGATAACCCTTCGCATTTAGGATGGAACCAACCTTGGCAGACTCCAACACACCCAATACAGCCATCACCATCCGCTATTTTCTTCTTACACTTTCCACATTTAACGTCTCCCATCTTGTCACTTTAAGGTTAATCGCACTTATTAAATGATTTCAGATTACTGTCTATTTGAATAAAAGGAAAATTTACTCATGCTTCAGTATCAGTAATAATCTATTTTTATTACGAATGTAAAAATGAGTGTGACTAAAGAACACGATTGTTTACTTTTGAATATTAACCTAAGGACTCCATGTGATCACTGAGCAGACTTAGAATTTCAGTTTTTTGCGCATTACCACTACATAATCTGTGTTACAATCATTACATTACTGTAAGATCCACTGTCACAAGGTTTATTTAGTACACTTTCACTCCACAATTGTTTTAATATGATTTAAAATATAGCTGACAAAAACTTAACTGCAGCCATTACCAAAGATGCAAAACAATTTGTTCCATGAAAAATAGCTTGGAACATCGGTATATAATAATGTTTTTGCGAATTGGCGGAACACATCAGATTTTTGACACAATGTGAAAAATTCAGTTTGTGGTTTGTCGTTTTTGGTGGCTCCAGTATTCTTTGGAAAATATTTTCTTCGGTGAAATATACACGTTGATCGTTTTCAAGATGTATTGCAAGATGCTGGATGGAAGGGTCTCTTTCATGGATGCGAAAACTAAAAATATGCCAGATAGCTTCGTTGCTGCTGATGTATCTACCTATTTGGTATCGTGTTATTTCGTCATTTTTATTTACATTTTGAACTTCAAATACGGCCAAATCAATGAATTTATTACCATATTTGCAAACGTACTTAATGGATTTTACAGAACTGCAAAACTCGACGTTAATATGAGTCTTATACTTTTTTGGAAGCAATGGTGAGTATGGTACGACCCACTGATTGTCAATTTCAACTTGGTTTCTAGAATTTGACATTCGCATTGTAAATGTTTGGCCACCATTCTCAGCGTTTCTGTGGCGATACAACGGATAACCATCGATATCCGTAATAGTATCATTCGTATATTCCTTTGGAAAACGCTTCTTATATTTTCCACCTTCCATGCATAGCGATGTCATGTTAAAAGCACCGCATGGTTCGTGGATCGAGTGACTGGTAACAATATCAAACAATTCTTGATCAATTAATGGGTCCGGAATTTCGGCTGAAATTATTTGATCAATTTCTTCTGGACGGATTTTAACTTCAGGCCAAATCAAAATGTGAGAATGAGGCAAACCTCGCTTTTGCCACTCAATCAAATACAGATAGCAACGTGTGTTACCGAAAACTGAATGTTTTACGATTAAATCAATCAATGATTTTAATTTTTGTTTGAACACACGTGCCATGACATCATTACGATGCATTGCTGGTAATAGCTAAGTTTGTATTTCCTCCCAATTCGGATTACATGTAAATGTAACAAACAAATCTGGACGACCGTAATGACGTACGTAAGTCATCGCATCTCGTATATATTCCTTCATGTTCCGTGAACTGCCGATGTAGCTTGAAGGTAAAATAAATGTATTACCGATATCATTGGCGTTAAAATTTTCATAAATATTGCCGATAACAATATCTCGTAAGAGGATGTATTCCTCCGATCGTAATTTAACCTGATTGTATCGAATAAATCGAAAATGCTTGTTTTCAACCTTGGCGTACATATCCACGACGTATTGAAGGCACAGTTGACGATATCGAAGGATATAGTTATCCTAATTACGTCTAATCATCAATCGGGGGGCGTAGTACATCATTGAAGTAACTTTTTTATTTTTTTTATTACCTGAAAAAATAATAAATTAAATAGTAAAAAAAAATAATAAGAAATCAATATAGTGGCCCCGCTATAATCCGGCCCCTGGTTGGAATACTGCGGGTCTACTGTACTAATAAAATAACGAATTAAATAGTTGAATATTAAATTGACCAGCAACTGGATCACGCTGTTTGATGTTGATGTGATATTCATCTGCCCTTGCCAGAATATCAGTGGATACTGGAGTGCGTCATACGAACGGTGTAGATCCGAAATTATACTAACAGTTCTATCTTGACGTGTGACTTTAATCAACTGAGTCACCAACCATAAAAACTGCAACTTCATCTACGGTTGGCGCGTTGAATATGCCAGCGTATTCTCCTGATGGTAATTTGTCAGCTTTGATGACAATTTGATAGTTGTTATTTTTTAATTGTGGCGACACAATTGAATAAGTTGATTATTATTTTCCAAACAATTTTCCAACAATACCACAATTGCTCTCTCTTCTGCTTGTTCGATGAAATTATACTGGCACCTAGTTTTAAAGCGTTCCTCACAATTTCCAATAGATTTAGAGAAACTTCGGGTCATCGTTTGGCATCGGTATCAACGACCCAATCTTATGGTACACCTGGCCTTGTATTTTGAATTTAGTTTCAAAATGACGTCCATCAGATGTAAGATCGCAAATTTTTGTTGCCCCAAAAGACGTCATCTGGAAGCAGGAATTGAATTTGCGTGTCTTGAGCAGAAACAATTTCGAATCGTTTGATTCGCCAGCAAGAAGGATTGTAAATGTTCTGGCGGATTGGGTAGTGGTAATAATACATCTTTTCCTGATGCACAACACATGCTGGCTGCTTCAATGCGGAATTACAACGCCTGACAAAACTGGCATATTTTGCTCACTGCACCGATTGCAGTTTTTGAATGTGCAGAGTAATCAATGGCTGGTGCATATTGGAACGCAAGACGAACAAATGATACACGTGTTAAAGCATGGCTGATTTACTGTCTCTCTCATTCTCTTTCTCTAAATGTAGCTATGTGCTGTTCTCGTGCCGCTCTTGTTCTCGATATGTTCTGTCACAGACGTTCATCACGCTGTTTTGAGATTCTTGCATACGATGCTCAGCTGTCCTGATTCTTTGAACTTCCTTACTCGCCGCGATTTGTGTTGCTGATTGATGAGCTCTCTCGTCGTGCGTCTTGCCTCTCTGCTACACGCATTGTCGAGGTTAGATTCTTTGGCGACATTTCACTGAAAAATATTTGAATTACAACAAAAAGTGCCTTTCTGAAAGCCTTAAAATAAGACACTATAATACTGTGGTGAAGCCGGAATTTTTGGGTCCATTGAAAAATACAGTAAAATGGAAGTTAAGAACTAATGAGGAAATATAAAATAACATTGAAAAAAATAACAGAAAAAGAAGAATGATATTCTTTTGATACATTTATAGCATGGATGACACCAGGCTTTCAAGAGGTTTAGAAAGATTTGAAACGAAATAATACCAGTGAACAGTATGGAAAGAAAATTTTTTCGATAGCATACTTTGAATATGGCAGGATTCAAAGGTAGAGAGGAGTGCAATAATGAAGGAGTACTAGGGAGGAAGAAAGAAAAAACAACAGGAGAGGAATTGAAATTGACACGTGGAGTCTAGCTGACCATAACAAAAAGAAAAAAAAGGATAAGTTAGCGAGAAATGCTTACACGATTCGAATTTATCGTAACGTTTTCTTCAATGTTATATTCATGTGTGTAATTACTTTGTCGTTAGGTATAAAGACACACAAACGATGAACAACAATACAGTATAATTATAACACAATACACAGCACAATTAAAATTGAAGAAACTCACACATATGGCGTGGAATAGACCGTAGCATAAATAAATCGAAATACAACGCCATCTACTGGATGGTTCGATAAATTAACACACCGCCATCTGTTAGGAATAAACTGTAGCATAAATAAATTGAAACAGAACGTGATATACTGGATGATTACCCAACCTAGCTAACCAAGTGTTGTATAGATAAGTTAACACATCGCCATCTGTTAGAAACTTATGGAACTATAATAATAATTACGTGTGGTCGTAATGACCTGGTGACATGGTTTCTACTGGCTGGGCATTCTGCCCCTGTCGTAGCCGCCTTTACCTAGCCCGCCCATCCTGCCTGGTACAGGGGACTTACATTTTAACGTCGAATCCGAACCAAAGTACCGTCCTGGTGTATTTCGCCTCATACTGCATGCTGCGCCGGGGGTTAATGCCGGGTTAAGTGTCTATAAAAATCGTCGCCGAGACAGGGACTCGAACCGGGGACCTTTCAATCTCCAGTCAGACGCCCTAACCACTTAACCAGCAGACCGCTTATTATTGGTGGCTTACAAATAATTACAAACCATTGTCCTATGACAAACATTTAATGAACATTTATTTCGCAAATAATAAATATTGAGGTCTATAATCCAGATAAAAACTATCCTATCTTTTAAGTTGGACTAAATCACACACATTAAGCCAAATTTCATCTAAATCGGTTATGTAGTTTCGGAGTTCATCCCGGACGAACATCGTGACACGAGATTTTTATATATATAAAGATGTACTATACGAAATGAACGAAGTAGGAAATTCTAAAAAATTGTACATACGATTATATACGCTGGATAATAAAATGAAAAATATTATTTATAAACAAGTATTGCAAAAGTTATAATATGTTTTTCAAAAAAAAAATTACCTCTCACATATTAAATGTTTATCCAGTTATGCCCTGGTGGTTTTCTTTTTAAGATATCTCTACAAAATTAGATACTCAATTCCTAATTGTTGGTACAATGAGAATGGGATCATGATGACCAAGAGTAAAATTGCACACGAAACGCACGCTGTTTTTTGATCATGGATCCGCCATTTTGTATATACTCTTCCACTGCGAACGCTCAATGTTTTCCCGACCAAGCCATTGTTCACACTGAAAAATGCATGTCATGGGGTGTCTAACGACGGTATCCCCCACCCTTCTTTTTCAGTGTTCGGTCAACGACCTTATGAAATCTGAAAGATTTCTATAACTCACCCTGTGTTATACAACTCACCGGTGTTGGCGAGTAAGGAAAACAAACTAACTACACTGACGGTCCAATTTGCTTCTGAATGAAAGCTGTTAAGTCTCAGAACTGTAATTGTGTTACTTCAAGCAAAAGTGAAAAATAAATTAGTTTTATGTATGTATTTATTTTTTGGAACTGTGCTGTCGGGCAGCAGAATCTCGGAGTTTTTAGAAGATAAATATTTTCCATACTGGCAAATGTTGACTTCAAATAAACGTTATTTACCTCAGCGGTTTCTATGATATTCATATGGGACGCATTAAGCAAGTAAATTAGTAACATTTTAGCATAGCGACCTTATGGCTCAAATCGCCCGTATTCGCGAATACGGAAAACAAACTTCACTAACGTCAATTTTGCTTCCGAATGAAAGCTGTTAAGTCTCAGAACTGTTATGTAATTGTATTACTTGAAGCAACCTCTAGTTTCTAAAAGTTTTTAGAAATACATGTTAAATATATGACCTAGAAAATGAGCCTACCATTCATGTTTAAATGTGAATGAAATTAAATATGACAAATTGCGACATGGCTTTAAGCATGGCAACTCAGGTGAAAGAAATTCGAAAGTTATTATTTGTGTTATGTAAATTTTTCTGTTAAGACACTTCCACCAATGTGCTGTGATATGACTAACTTATGAATACCAGCAAAGTCTGCAGCAATATTGTTAATGTAATTAACTCCTTTATTTCTTCTAAAAAACGTTGTTACATAATTGTAACTATTGAAATAAATTTAACGTTTTATCTATTAAATTTACATAATTTTCTTCTTGTTTTCCTCCTTTTTGATTGTATATTTCTTGATGTATTAATGAAGTAGGAAAAAAATTAGAAATGAAATGAACGATCCCTTATTTCAAAATATTTTAAGAAGATTTCCCAACGACGTTTTTTGGTGTTCAGCATTACAACTGGGGATCTCGCGTCTACACTTGTCCGTGTGACAGTGTTCCTACTCCGCCTTCAGTCTCCTTTAACATTTTCATGTGATTGTTTCACGGAATCAACGTTTAAAAATATTCATAAAAGTGAATTGGGGTCACAGTATCTGATGAATGACAAAAAAAAAAAAACAATATTTTAGAATGACATACTCTACATTTTACGTTCTTCTGATGAATCTCAAAGTGAGATTGAAGAAAATAAGACGCTTTTCAAGGCAGTCAGTTAAACCAAAACAATGTTTGGTCGTAAAAGACCAGAAATGGAACTGTCTATATAGGCTTCTCACATCCACCATGCCGACACCGCACCGTCAAAAAGTAAAGCAAACTAATCGTTATAGGTAGAGCCGGATTAAGACAGTTCGGGGCCCTTGGTTTGCTTTTGGTATTAATGTTTAGGATATATATATATATATATATATATATATATATATATATATATATATATATAAACTCATTTATAAAACTACCTTTCACGATTTAATGTCGGAAAATTTAGAGATAAAAGTAGCCAAATGAATATTTTATAAGTAAATGATTTGAGACTTAGATAATTTTACGCAAAGGCGCGAGGTCCCCTAAAGCGCAGGAAAAGTAGCATTTGCTAACTCTTGCTGCGTCCCTTATCCGGTACTGGCTGCAGGTGTCGACCTATTGTTGGACAGCAATGAGTTGTCGTTTTAACTAACTTCAATCGAGTGAGCGCCAACAATAGATAAAATATCGGTGTGGGCTCAGTGTGGTCAAGTATGTCCCGACCTTAAGGGGCCCACAGAGGAAACGAAATGTTGGCGACCAAGTTGTAAACATCACATTCGAGTATGTGTCATCATCGGGTTTTATTTGTTGAGTGTTTTCTACTGCTGAATTTTATAATTTTGAATTGCTGTTTTTTTTTTAAAAGTATTTTGGTTATAGTACAGCTTTATTATTGAAAAAATGAGTGAGGTAGTATTCCAGTTTTTAGTTTTAAGAGAGTTGCGTGACGATAATGTGTCTCCTGCTTGTCACAAAGGCACGATATTTAAAACAGCGTCCGGAATTCTAATTCCAATTTAATGAGCTAACAACATGTCACTGCAAATGACGATGTCCAAAACTTTTTAAGAACGGGAAGTAAAATTTTTAATGAATTGGATAAAGTGCGGCCATTTATTTAAAATGATATGAACATGAGGATTGTATTAATGTGAATAAACGATTGTTCACATTTTTTTTTTTTTTTTTTTTTTTTGCATAATGCCTCGTTGACGTCAAGATCATGAGGCAGTAAAGAACTGAAGGCAAGGAACGGGAAGGAATTTGGCAATGGCCTTTTGAAGGAACCATTCATGCATTCACTTGGAGTGATTTGCAGAAACCATGGAAAACCCTCATTTGGATGGTTGGATGGGTATTCAAACCCGCGTCTTCTCGAATGGGAGGACAGAAGGTCACCGCTCACCCAGCACGCTCGGTCAGCTGTTCGAAACCCTGATGTTCTTAGCTAGTGGGCAGAGCGTCGAGGTTTTAAAATTTCTCACCTCTATATCGCCACATTCTATCATTGACACTTGTAGTGTAACGTAGGAATTTCAGTGATCTGAAGTACTATTAACTTGGCACGTACTCCTCTTCGGCTCTAGTTCTTTAGCTCAGTTTCACGTTTTTCAATTCCCTCCGGTTACAAGTTCCAAAATTTCTGACTGTATTCTTATAACTGTCAATATACGTATTTAGCTCAATTTGTTGCCAAAGAACTAAATAGTTTTGATCATTCATTCTTATCTTTGCTGCGATCCTGAAAAATTTACTATTTCAATTCCACAGCTTCGGCAGTTCTTTTAAAGTATTGGAAAATTCACCCAAATTTGAATGTTCAGTACACTTTCCATATTCAATAAATAATATTTGACCTCGAAAAGATGATAATATAAATATCAACTGATCAAATGAAAACATAGTCACCAAATACAATAACATAGACAGAACAGCTCCAAGTTTACAACTGATGTTGGGAACATTGTCGTCAACTTCCCCACAGACGCTACAACGTCTCCAACATTAGACTCCGCCCACCAAATATCAAAACTGTTTGATCTTACTTCAACCAAAACCTCAACCTGAATCTCAACCACCAACCTACCCACAGACGTTCAACTTAGTCTTCAACATGGCAAGTTGACGACAAGGTTGACAACCAAGTTGATCGTCTGTGGGCCCCTTTACGCTCTAACCTCGCCAAAATGTTCGTGCACGAGCTCTGACACGAACTGCCGTTTACACACTCGCAAGAATTCATTCATGGACGACTAGTGCGGGTTCCAACTTTGGTGTTTGGTGACACAGGTTTTGTCTGATACTTTAGCACTTTCTTTTCTTTTAATTAAATTTACTTTTTAAGTTTTTTAAAAGAGATTTAATGATATGTCAGTTTGCAGTTTCAAGGAACTAATAAAGTTCTTATAGGTTACCAAAGTGTTCTGTGTGTCAATATTTATTGACAAACTTTAATGTATTGAAAAGTAAATTTCATCAGTTTCCTGAATTATTATCTATAAACAATGGTATAACTCTGGATGATGTTGACAGGTTCAGTAGGCACCTTAACAATCTTTAGACATGGAAAAACGATTTGAATATATTTTGAAATTTGAGTACCGCAAATGTTAAAGAATCGGACACAATTTGACAAGAACTTTTAGAAATCAGATGTGATGAAGAAAGTATACGTAAATTCGATAGTATTGAAAATGAAAACCTGTGGCAAAATAAAAAAGTTTGGCTTATCTAAATACTCAGTTTAATGAAACGTTTTCCTATTTCATATCTCACGTACATCAGGCTTTAGAGCTGTTAATTATATTATCACTAAAGAAAGAAACCGCAAAGGCGTAGCCAGGATTTTGTTCAAGGGGGGGAGGGGGAGCAGGCAAGAGAAAACTGATAATATGCTTGCTACAAAAGCATTTATTAATGGAATACGTTTAAATTAATTAATTAATTAATTTAATTAATAAATATTACAATTACACTAATAGTAATTTTTTGAAGAACTTCATCTGCAATTTTATAATAATTTTCTTATAATAATTTTCTGTTTACACCAAGCATACACAGACAGTTTAGATGGTTCCCTAACATCGTTGACATCAGCCATGTTTTACATGGCGCAGTATAGAGAAGGACTCTGTATGTTGCTTGTTGTACAAGGCTGAGCCAAGGAAATTAGGATTGCGTTTTGCTTTTTTTGGGGGTTTTTTTTTCGCACAAAAGGGTATTACCGCCTCATTTAACTCTTTCATAAGGCCTAGTTCCCAAGATTTTCTGTTGTCATACCCTTTTCCTTCCATAGTTTATCCCATAGCTCGACTTCATAATCAAAAAATTTTAAGTTATAGTATTTTTAATTCAACCAATAACATACTTAAACTTTACTAGAATGTAACTGTGGATTTCAATCCAACAATGCGGGATCCCGCATAATTTGGCTATCTGGCGGACCCAGCACCTAATTAAGCGGATCCGCAATTCGTTTAATGGGGTGAAGACATGTTTCAGTCTTCGTCACCTAGCCTCCTTGTCATCACTTTCCGGTCCGACTCGTTCTCTACCGCAGCAGTTCCCAATTTTCTTTTGGCCACGGAACCCTAATTGATAATACATTTTTTGGCGGATCCCCATTTTTATAAGCGTAAGCTGAAAAACCAGTCTCGCATGGGTAAGCCGTCACAAACGGAAACACAACCATGATAGCATTCTCATGGCGCGTTTATGACTCTTTTCAACGAACGATTTATTTAATTCTCGGAAGGACACGGAACCCTTGTGACCCTTCCATGGAACAATTCAGGAACCACTGCTCTACCGGTTGTATCGTCCCATTTACCTGTAACCGTCAAGTTGACATTTGACTCACGGCAACAATTGTCTTCCTTAGTGATCATAAGTAAATTTATTCAGTTTTACGTTTTTATAAGAACTCTAGTTTGTTTTTGTTGTATACATTACTGTAATTTGAGTTATGTTGTCCTATTGTAAACCTATGTCCCAGAGTGTACAGACAAAAAAAGGTACAATCAGAGTAGTTTCTGTGGACGAAGTAGAAACAATACAAAAAGGTTGTTACAACTACTGACAGCTATTTCAAAATCTACTGAATAAATGATGTGTTAAAATTTTTTTGTTTTAAACTGCACTTCATCGTATTTGAGATTTCTTTTCAAAAAGTGGATTTTAATTTCTTAATTTGCTAATGCTGTAAGATCTATTATAACAAAGTTTTCAAATTCCGTACAAGTTTACATAATTGTTCAGTTTGAATATTTCAAGAAACAATGTCAAAGATTTTCGTTGAGTGTTTGATGAGTGGACGTCCCAAAAAATCATCTATATTTAAACATTTATGTTCATCGCAAAGAAACACATTTTAATATCAGCTTGCTTAGAATACGAGGTTCCTGAATCATGGATCATTGCATCAGTTTGATCAAAGAACGACTGACAAGTTTTGGTGTTGCTGTTGAAACTGATGTTATCGGCAAAAGACCTGATGGGACAAACGTCAGGATAACGTTCTACCTTGGTATCTGCAATAGGGTATTACACCATTTTTTGAAATGTGGCTTAGTTTGTTCCTTTGGTAATAATAAACCACTAGAATTTTAATTTAATTTTTAGGAAATCAATAATTGTCCTAAAAGGGCATTTAAAGTTTAAATTTTTAATTTCCGCGCGAAAACACAAGCTGCCATGCTGCTTCAGTTTGTGACGTCACTATATAGTTAACAGACAGGCTGTCAATTGTAAGGTGATACGAGAGCGATCGTGAAAAAGAACTTATCTTAGAATTCTGTATTTTAAAATGAGTTACGGTATTTACATTGGTGTGTTGTTCCTGAGTGTAAAAATACGAGTGTAAAAACACCTGGAAAGTTGTGGATTAAAGTGCCAACCGTCGATATAAACATGAGAAAGACATGGTTAAAACTTTCGAGAAGAGATCCAAAACCACTGTCGTAAAAAACTTCCCTGTACTTTTGTGAATATCACGTTGATGTAAGTACATATCCTTAACAATAATTAATTATTTGTCATACAGATTATAAAACGAGCTCATTAACTTATAACGTAATTTCTGTTTCATGCTTCAGTTGGAAAACGATATGGAAAACTATACGTAATATAAAATCATGGGTTCAGTAAAAAGAATTAGAATGAAACCGAACTGTGTACCATCCAAATTCGATTGCCAAGGCGACAGAAAACGGAAGTCCACGCCAAGCGAACCTCGCATGGCTTTTGTCAGAAGGCAAAGAATGTCTATCATTCAATCACTTGAAGAGAATATACAAGACGAAGATGATGTAATAGCATCGACATTGTGTGATCAAGGTACTTTTATACCATTAATATTAACACTGAAACATACTTGCCAATAATGTAGGTAGTTAGCATAAAATTTTAGATTACTAATGATATAGGTCACTACTTTAATTTAACTGTGGGGATTACTGGAAATCATGACTCTGCAAGGAATTGGTATCACAATACCACAGTGGTCAAATGCAAGACACCACTAGAAATATTTCCAGAAGTACATGTAATGATTTCATGCTGGTCCCTGCCACAATTACTGCTCGAGTACATTAATGGTGTCATGCTGGTATATGGTGTATTACAACTTAATGTCTGCTTGATAATGGTCCAGGCTGTATCACAATGGAATTACTGCTTGAAAATAATATGCCTTGCGGTTGACTATGGCACTAGTATCACATCATTTGTGAACAAGTTAAAATATTCAATGACAAAGCATATGTGATAAAATGAGAAGTCATTGTAAGAATATTGAGCTTTTTAAATGAGTTGTTTGCTAGAAGTTCTTGGTTTTATCTACATAGCATCCTAACAGCTAATTTCTGATCTATGAAAAACTCAATTACTCTCTAAAGAGTTTCCCTAAAATGTAGGCCATACCATATAACTGAATGAAAGTTTTTTTAATTCTAGACCAATTGTTAGAGAAAAAGATGGAACTACTTAATTTCATCAAGAGTGTGATATTTTCTTGCTAGTTGACTTTCTAATCTATTTGAATCTCAAGAATTTTTATAGGCCTAATCTTTGTTTCCAAGAGTGTGTTACTTTTACAGTTTATATGTAAGTCCAAACAGACTTAATTTTTGATTAAAAACTAATATATGTTTTCTCAAAATTTATTTTGATAAGTTTGCTATTTTGTTGGTAACTTATTCCAGTCCCTGACCCCTTAGCTAGAAAGAAAATGTTTCCACACCCTTATGCGTGAAATCGAGTGCCAGCTTGTGGTCACGGCCATCTTTTCGCTTTCATGCAACTCTCCTTATTCTTCCACTAATATCTTTCCACTCATCACCAATATGTGCCTTATACACTTCCATGACATTCTTCATCCTCCTCCTGTCTTCCAATGAATCCCATTTCAGATACATTATCATTATCAATTATTGATTAAGGTCTGCGATAATTGCCAGAGATAAATCCAGCAGCCCTTATTCAGCACCGCCTACAAATCCTGTATTTGATACTCAAATTGTGGGCTGCCTTCTAAAACACCATATTCAAGCAGTGGTCTCAGCAAAGTGTTCTAACGTAGTTGCCTTATTTCTGTCTTATAATCTCTTCATCATTCTCTCTAAGGAGTGATGGATTTTAAAACCTTTCCCTACTACCTATCCAATGTGTCCTGGTCAGTTGAGTTTATTTTCATGTAAGTATTTATGTTTCAAGTGTTCAACAAACAGTTTTTTCCCCACCTTATAATCATAATCAGTCTTTAGTTTCATTTCAGTTATACCTAATAAGCTGACTCTTCTTTGCATTTATCATCATCTCATGTTGGCCTAGCAACATGGGATGGAGATAAATGAAAAGAAGAAAAAGTGTAAAATCAGAAATAGGCTTATTGCAGTGAAGCTCATTTATAAAAACATATTGTTTTTTAATCTAAATTATTATGAAATTAACTAGGCACATTTATTGTTTACAGATTTACCGACTGGTGTAGGTATTTGTAACCTTGAAAATAAGCATGACAAAGCTGTTCAAGTATCTACAGTCTAACAACATAAGGCAGTTCAAGTTCGATTGATGGAAAAATTTAGAAGTAAACAAGTGCAGACTACTATGCTACACACACCTTTCAAGGCAACAGTGTGTACTGCTACTTCTCCATTAAAAGTATCTGAGGAAAGTGAAAGGTTGCCATCTTCATCTACTCATTGTTTTGCAGATGATAGATTTGATAGTTATAGATCAAATACACCATCTATAATAGGGTCAGGAATAGATCATGGCTCCTCCCCATACAAGCCAAGTCAATCCAACACTACTTCAGATGCTAGCTCACCAGAGGGAAAAAGGTTGAAAAATTAAACCTACAAAGCACATTAGCTAAAATAAAAAACAAACCAAATTGGCCTTCCAAAGGAACTTTATTTTCTTATAAATTTATTACAGACTCACACTAACATAACTGAACAACACATTTTATTATGCTTGATGAAAATAA
This sequence comes from Vandiemenella viatica, assembly GCA_031002005.1. Lineage (NCBI taxonomy): Eukaryota > Metazoa > Arthropoda > Insecta > Orthoptera > Morabidae > Vandiemenella > Vandiemenella viatica. The sequence continues at coordinate 9,706 of JARYHS010008798.1, read as the reverse complement.
AATTAAATAGAACATTTTCGCAACTGGCTTGTCAGTTACTCAAGTTAGCAACATTTTTTTCAATAAATTGCCTCAGATTGTAAATGTACTTTCACCATTTATAAAACAATTTTCAACTACATCAATTAAAAAGAATATACCTATATCTTTTAGACATAAATACAATCAAGTCACATGTATTATTGACTGCCTGGAAATAGAAATTCAAAAGCCTTCTAAGGCTATCCACCAAGCATTAACTTGGTCAGATTATAAAAAAGCAAATGCCATAAAGTATCTGATTGCATGTACACCTGATGGTCTTGTTAGCTTTGTGTCTAATGGATATGCTGGTAGGATCAGTGATGTGAACTTGCTAGAGCATAGCAAGTTTCTAGAATGCTTACAGCCTGGTTCATGTATTTTAGCTGATAGGGGATTTAAGCATATTGAAGTATTTTTATCTCAGAAAGGATTCACTCTCTTTAGATCTCCAAGTGTTGCAGCTGGATCCAAACTTTCAAAGGCTGAAGTGAAACAGACAAAGCAAATAGCGAGTCTAAGGATTCATGTTGAGAGAGTGATTAGAAGAAGCAGAGAATTTGACATGTTAAAGCTGCATTCTGTTATAAATTCTAATTTTATTGGTATGTTAGATTTATGTATCAAGACTGCCTGTGCATTAATAAATTTGCAAGATTCACTAATTAAATAAAATTATCTTTTAATAAAGAAATATAATCAATTTGAATGTATTGTTTTATTTATTTGGAACATAAAAGTTTGACCATAAAATGCCCCAACCTTCGCTAGATTGGATTTTCTCCAATAACACTCTACCGATGTGCAGGATGGCTCTTCACTGCAGCGGTGTAACCACATCAAAAATGCAACCCCATGTTTACAACCACCTTCAGATGCTGGACAATCGTGGCACAGAACACTTGTAACCACTTCTTCTTTTTCATTCACAATAAGTGTTGCTGCATATGGCTTGGATCTCACTTTGTGCTCTGGACAAATAGTACATTTAACAACACAAATGTTTTGATTTCTCTTGAGCTGTACGTAGCCGATTGCGTCGTCACCATACGATTCCCTTCCAGATCTGAAACAATCAGTAAATACGTTTTATCAGCATAAAATATGTACATATTTAAATAAAAAAAATATACGAAGTTGACAAAATAGCAATACTTACATCGAGGTTTTAACATTCCTTAGCTCGGCAGAACAGAAATCTGGATTTGATGCGAAAAACTTTGCAACCATCAAAGAACTTATTCTTGGCAGATTCGTGCTTTCTGCTTTCACAAATCCATCTTCCATTGCAAAGCGTTTTAAAAAAAAAATGAGATAAAAGCTGTCTATCCCTAATATCTATTTGAAAATTCGCTTTTCGACACCTGTTTGCAAACGAGAAACACAGTACAGACGGTTGATACACAGTGGTTGGTATCTAATGACGTCACGTAGAAATTCATTATGGCGGATACCGTTTTGCGTATGTGTAGAGCAGACGAAAAATGTTGAATCTTTTAAACGAAGTATAACAGTAATTTTGTATTTATATGAATCAAAAATAACGTATTTAGATTTCTTATGACCAAAAGTATCTTATTTATGCATTTTTAGATATTTTCGCACATATGGTAAAATACCATATTGTACTTTTCACACAGCACACAATTGGCAGTTGTCGACGTTTTGTACCCCTCCCACCCAAAAAAAGAAAAATACTGAAAGAAATTGAACGCACAGAATCAACTTTGACTTGGACGTAGACCACGAAGACCTGGAAGCCACAATTGAAGCACAAAGCGTGAGTGTAACACTGGTTCATCCACATACTGAGGTGATTGCCAGATTTAATGATCTCAAAAAAAGTGCAGAAAGTTATTTTTTTCAAAAACGAAGAGGTAGAAATGGTTTTCTCGGCTGCTGGCTGTATATGTAATTCTTTGCAAATAAAGTAATAGATTCAGTGCTTATTAGATAAGTAGATTATTTTTCAAACTGACATGATTTGCTGTAAGGCATGTAATACGATTTGAAACTGAATACTCACCTTAATTGATTATTTACTAAACAACTAGAGCTAGATTTAAAACAAAACGCGTAAAAGCGCAATATATAATCCCAAAACACTGTTCCAGAGACGCTATCAAGGAATTTACACAAGGTATGAAAACAGATCCCTTTCAAAAATCGTATAGACTCAGCAGGGTGATTGGAACTATGTTGTTGAACAGATACAATGCACCCGACTTTCAAATCGGTTCCAATGGCTGCTGCAGTTCTGGTACATGTGTTTAAAACATTTTAGCTTTCCATGTCTGCGTTGCTGCGATGATCTTTTAAGACAGATATTACTCTATTAATATGATCCATACATGTTGATCGTCTTTGATTGTAATGCAGTGGCAACAGGTTCCCGTAATCCTGAGTATTCAATCCAACGCATATTCTGACATCATAGCAACACACTGTAACTGGTAAGCACCTTTCCTTGCCGCATCATTCCCTTCTCTAGAAACATTCGAAAGTTCATTGACAATGTCTTCAAAATGCTCATTAAAATGGCAAAACACGTATATTATTGAGAGCAGCGGGTCCCATATAAAAGCTAAAATATTTGGCAAGTACTTTCTCCGTAAAAAGGTTTCGTGTAAAAAGTTTATGTACTATATGGTACTAATTATGTTCCATATTTCTATAATTTGATTTAAATTATTTATAACCGGGTTAAGTCTGTGGATTGCGCGATGAAAATACAAGGCTTTTTTTTTATATTTCTCTTTTAAATAAATTGAATCCCACCAATGTAGAACACCCTTTATATCCTTGGCTTACACACTTGGCAGGTCCATGTTGTAACAGCCCTTATACCTGAATTTTGAATAATATTGTACTGTGTGAAATATTTGTAGTGAGCCAAAATTTGCTTGAAAGTGATTTGATATGTTTATTTTGTAAATTCTTGTAAATAAGTGTATATAGACTTTGTTTTAGGTAAGAAAATTATTTAAAGACCATTTAATATGTTTAAGAACCAAATGATGTAAGAGAATTTATTAAAAGTTTGTAATTCCATGTATAAATGTAAGTTACGATGTCTACAGGACAATTTTCCACCATTTGAAAGGATTTCTGTAAATAATTTTGTATTTAAGTATCTCTAATTACCATTTCTGATCACTTTGTGATGTTATTAATTAATTTTGTATCAATTCCGATTGTTTTTAATATGTTTGATTGTTTGAGTGATTGTTAATGATCGAGAAATATCGGGCGGATGCCTTTGAAGAATTCTCGTAAATTCGATAGACTCTATATAAACAGATCGCCTGGACAGAGTATTCATTCAGTGTTACAGAGACATTCATTAAGTTTTCATTCAGTTTTCGATTCAATAAGTCAGTATTGCATCTTTGGATTGTAACAACTATGCTTGTGAATGTCGCAGACTTGTTTTGATTGAAAATAAACAACCATCTTCATATCTAATTTTGTTTGGTGGATTTTTTTTAAAAGTAATTAATGCAGTAATTAAACCCACCAAAGAACCTTAACATGGCGACCGTTGACATGACGAGAAGTTCTTAAACATCTGTGGGATGTTTATCTTCTAAAAAGAATCTGCAGAAAATTGCGAGGAAATTTCGACCGGCGACGACACGGATTTGACGGCCTAAGGCGGAGATTTTTCATCGGCAATCGGCTGTAATCTTCCGACGTCGAGTGGATTTCCTTCGGCCTCAAAATCGTCTTCCTACAGTGAATTGTGAAAAGTGTGGTTAAGTGTTTGAAGTCAGTGTGGTGTTTAATGGTTAAATAAGTGCTTCTAAGTGAAATTTAATGTGATACAAAATTGAGGAAGAATTGTAAGTACTGCATTGAATATTCAAGTGATTTATTTTGCATGCTATTGTGTGGCAGATGGGAAAGATTTTAATTTTTCTTAATTTTGTTTTTTATGTTGATTTTGCTAATTACTAAAAATGGCTGATAATCAGAACCTGCAAGCATTTTTAGAATCTTTTGTAGCCAAATTTGACGCTAAATTTTCTGAATTTAGAAATGAGTTAATAAGTGATAATGACAGCAAATTTTCTGAAATTAAGTCTCAGTTTTCCGAAATTGATGACAAATTTGATAATAAATTTTCCAAATTGGATAACAAATTTTCTGAATTTAAAATGAGTTAAATCTTGATGGTAAATTTTCTGAGATCAATTCTCAATTTTTTGAATTTAGAAGTGAGTTAAGGAATGATAATGACAGAAAATTTGCTGAAATCAATGACAAGTTTTCTCAACTGCAACAAAGCAATGATAAAACGTTCTCTGATTTGACTAAATGTTTTGATGTTAAAATCGCAGAGCAATTTCAGGGTTTTAGCTCTCAATTCAAGGAGGATATTAACAATTTAGATTCTAAATTGGGGAAGGTAGTAACAGAATGTAAGGAAAAATTTGAAAAGGTTACAGAAATTTGTGAACAGAATAAGACTGAATGTGTAAATTTGATTTATAAGGAAGTCAGTGAAAATTGTGATAAGATAAAGGAGGAATATGTTGCTTTATTCCAAGCCAGTGATAGTAAAGTTGCTCAAAGGGTCAATGAGTTGAGACAAGAGGTGGGATTAAATATTAATACATTGGTAAATCATCAGGAACAACTTACCCAGGGATTGGAAACAACCCAATCTAACGTTAATCAGTTAGAGAAAAGGGTTACTGGGTTGCAGATTCAGTTAAGTCAGGTTCCCTTAACAGGTAATCCAAATTTCAGTGTCGATGTAAAAGAAGAATTTGAATTCTATGATGATAGTGGGAGGCTTCACCCTATTGAGTTTATAGATAATTTTGAAAGGTCAGACTACTTTAAGTTGTTACCCGACAAGTAAGAAAATTGCACTTGTGGGTAAACATCTAAAATCTTATGCTAGGGCATGGGGTGATAGACAAGCTAGGGAAGTGACTGACTACAAGCTGTTTAAAGAAAACTTTTGAAACATTTTTGGTCGACAAGCAGGCAAATTCAAGAAAAGAGGGAGTTAATGACTGGTAGGCCCTACAAACCTGGTAGGGAAACTCAACATGATTTTTTTCATAAATGTTGGATCCGTTGTAAGTATTTAGACCATCCTTATGGAGAGGAGGAATTTATTGATTTGATAGGAGCTAGGTTACCCCAGCAAACAAGAAATTTAATTGCCACTTTGGATGTAGTAAATGTGGATAGAGTTTCTGAATTTTTGAGACGCTTGGATGCCCAGGAGTCATTCAATGAACAACATTACCACCATCAATACCATAGGAGGGGCAGCAGGAGTCCCCCTAGAAGGGGTAATGGGTCAAGGGATGGTAGATCGAGGGGAAGGGATCGTAATAATTATGCAAGAAGGAATGATAATGGGGGAGTGAGAGAACAGAACCCTCAATCTGAAAGGGAAAGGCAGCATGGAGGGCAGGCAAACTAAAGACCCCCTCTGTGACGGGCCCCACAGTGGTGGGTAAGAATGTGGGTCCAGGTACCCAACTGCTATAGCGTTAATACTATTTTTATGAATAATCCCCGAGAAGATTTATTGGAAGAGGTGGGGGTAGCAGCAAGTAAATTTCAGGATAAGGTTATGATAGATGTAATTAATGATGTTGATGATGTAAAGGTTGATAATAAAATAAAGCGGGAAGGGGACCACAATAATACCTTATCACTAGAATCAGTGTGCGAAAGTAATAATTTTCATGTAGAAGATTTTAGAAATGGTCACTGCTTAATTACAAAAAGGGGTGCAGAATTTATAGTGCATACTACAGTGTGGCTATCGGAAACTTGTAAGGTCCAGAATAGCATAGTTGGGACTATGTGTGCTTGTATAGGTGGTAATGAAGTTTGTAGAAGTGCTGAAATCGAGGAGTTTCTCAGGTATCTTGAAGATGAAGGTGACACAGTGGTGTGGATAGGAGACCCAGATGAGGAGGAGAATTGTAAGCCAAAGTATTTGTCTTCTGAAGAGAGAGAGGTTGAAAAGACTTATGTACCCATCCCTAAGTTGGCTCTTTATTTGGTGTAGATGATGACATTGAAGAAATGGGTGGGAGTAAGGATTTATTTGAACCAGTTTCTAATTTGGAAAATTGTACAGAATGTGACTTAGATGACACTATGTTTTGTACCCTCTTTGATGTGGAAGCTGATAGTGAAGTAGTAGTTGCTGAGAAAAATAATTATTTGGTGGATGAAGTCAGTAAGCCAGATGTTAAAACAGTTTTAGGTACTGATTCATATAATTTGGTAAGTTTAAGTAGTAATCAGATGATGGAGAGTGGGGATGGGAGTAATGATGGACTAAACTGCAGTAGTGAGAATAATAAATTTGTATTACCAGTTGAGTCAACAGCATTGCTTTTAAGTGACAATCAATTTGCTAAAACCGAACCATTGTATGTCTCAGCTGTTGCGTGGTTGTACCAAAGTCTGTTGTCTGAGATGATTGGAAGTTTGTATTTCTGTATGTATATAATGAAGCTTTGTGAAAATAGAAATGTAATAGTAAATGAGTATACAAAAGTTGAAGAAAACTGGAAGGTTAGGAAAAAGTAACTTACATGGTTCTGGGTTTCCAGGGAAATCCTGAAACCCACTTATGAGAATTAATTGAAATGCATGGTTTGGGGAGGGGTCAATAGCCTGTAAATATCTAGTTTTGTAAATGAGTATGTCAATTGATGCATGTAAATAGTTTGTGTGAGTACTTAAGTTCAGATGCAGATGTAAGCATTTCACTGTATAGAACAATTTGTGACAGTTTTGTGTAGAGACTTTTGGTTTTCATGATGTTGTGACTTTCTACATTTTGGTGACAAATTATCAACTGTAAAATGTAAACAGACTGGTGTAATTAACAAGCAGACATCAAGTGTGTAATTTGGAGTGAAAAAATTGTAACTTAAGGTGATGGCATTGAACGTTTGTTGTGTAAAAACAGTAAATGATAAAATGATTGGACCTGAGAAAAGACAATTATTGTAAACAAAATCAGTGTCATGGACTATGTGCAGATGTTGTATGAAGAATTGTATTTGTTGATTGTAATCTGTTCGTATCTGCATTATGTGTACATTCAACCTGCTTAGATTCGTGACGGATTCAATCAATTTTATCTGTGTAAAATTAAGTGAATCCTGGGGAGGGGTTGTAACAAGCCCTTATACCTGAATTTTGAATAATATTGTACTGTGTGAAATATTTGTAGTGAGCCAAAGTTTGCTTGAAAGTGATTTGATATGTTTATTTTGTAAATTCTTGTAAATAAGTGTATATAGACTTTGTTTTAGGTAAGAAAATTATTTAAAGGCCATTTAATATGTTTAAGAACCAATTGATGTAAGAGAATTTATTAAAAGTTTGTAATTCCATGTATAAATGTAAGTTACGATGTATACAGGACAATTTTCCACCATTTGAAAGGATTTCTGTAAATAATTTTGTATTTAAGTATCTCTAATTACCATTTCTGATCATTTTGTAATGTTATTAATTAATTTTGTATCAATTCCGATTGTTTTTAATATGTTTGATTGTTTGAGTGATTGTTAATGATCGAGAAATATCGGGCGGATGCCTTTGAAGAATTCTCGTAAATTCGATAGACTCTATATAAACAGATCGCCTGGACAGAGTATTCATTCAGTGTTACAGAGAGACATTCATGCAAGTTTTCATTCAGTTTTCGATTCATAAGTCAGTATTGCATCTTTGGATTGTAACAACTATGCTTGTGAATGTCGCAGACTTGTTTTGATTGAAAAAAACAACATCTTCATATCTAATTGTTTGGTGGATTTTTTTAAAGTAATTAATGCAGTAATTAAACCCACCAAAGAACCTTAACAATGTCCTTCGTGTTTTAAAAAACTTGTCAATTTTTGATGCTATGATTTGTCAATCAACGCCATCAGTTCTACGAATTTGAGAAATTTTTGCGGATTGTATTTTATCTACGTCATAAAAACTGATTTTATGGAAAGCTGTTCTTTACCAGCTATGTCACACGTCTCATCTGCCAATACAATTTAAGTGTTCTTTGCGGCCTACATAATTTCACTTTTAATGACTAAGCCGCATAGGACAATGGTTTCGTTTTGAATCTGTGGGGAGATATAACTACATCACATTTTTCTTAAACCTAATAATAATAATTGATAAAATTGCGATGGAGCTACCATCCTTGCACACCTATCTTTCTCCTTTCCTCTTCCAACCTATTTTTGCCCTCTACTAATTTTTACTTCAAATTCTTTCAGTGCTTCTGGTAAACTTATTTATCACTTCTCTGGAAATTTATTCCAGCCCTTACACCATTTCCTACGAAATAAAATTTACCACACCCTTATCCCTGAAAAAAAAGTGCCAGCTTGTGGTCATGGTAACCTTGCCCTGCCAAGCAACTCTCTTATTTTCCCACCAATATCTTTCCATGCTTCACTCCAGCAGTAAGGCCTTGTACACTCCGAGACTTTCTTCACACCTCTGTCTATCCTCCAATGAGTCCCACTCCAGTTTCCTTTATCATATTAATTACCGATTGTGTTTTGCGGTAATTTCCAAAGACAAATCTGTTAGCCCTCCTCTGCACCAATTCTTCTGTATTTGATACCCAAAATGTGGGTCTCAAACTACGTCAACATATTCCAGCAGTTGGTCTGGCCAGAGTTTGTAACCCAATTCGCTTACTTCTCTAGTGCATCCACTTAACACTCTTTCCAAAAGGTGAAGGATTTTGAACCACTTTCCTATTACCTGTCCAATGTATCCTTCCCAGTTAAGTCTGGTATCAATGTTACAACCAAGGTATTTCATTTCGAGTCTTCAATAAGTAGCTCCTTCCCCACTTTAAATCATAACTAACCTTTAGCTTTACCTAATTAATCTGGTTGTTCTTTGGATATATCTTCATCCAATTTTTCATGTCTGTTTCAAAACAAAGACACTTGAATCAATTCTTAGTTTCAACAGGTCCTTCATGAACACCCTGATGTTGCTCTTCTTAAAGGCAAGTCATTTGTATGGTGTACCACAGAAAATAATCTAAGTATATTATAGATGACACGATTTATCGATTGTCTTCTACTTCCTTCTGACGGAAACGACCGGTATTTTTTTTTTTTTTTTTTTTTCTGAGAAGATCTTAGCATCGTTAGCTGATGATTGATGATAATGTGATGAAACATCTTTTGCCTGTGTTCATAGATATTTTAGCGATAGAAAGTTCGAGTAACAAATTAATTAAAATATACAAGCAGAGGCACGCAATTCGGCAAGAAACAATATTAAATTTCATTTAAAATTATTGGCTTTGGCATCTACAGAAAAGTTTTAATTTTCAGGAAGGTACCCAGCAGCGTTTTAGTATCTCTCTCCAACACCATTGTACTTAATTCATAACAAAAGTTAATATGAAGCTGGGCCTGTGGGCTGTAACACCGTATATAGCAGTATAGATATGAGTATAGAATATGTGAAACAACTTGACTGTGGACCGACCCAACTCTTATCCAGGTGAATCCGGGCACTTAGGACAAATATACTGTAAATTCAAGAGTTATAAATATTTGATCACAAAATTAGCTCTTACAATACAGACTTTTTCATAATCACTTAGTGGTAAAAAATAAATAAAATACAAACGAATGCAACTAACTATAGTATTAAATAA
>JARYHS010008797.1:0-34000 GCA_031002005.1 Vandiemenella viatica | reverse complement strand
TAAAACATACAATGTCCAATCCCCTTTTTTTTTGTGTCTTCACAACTCCTATGATTTTGGTGTGAGAAACTGGAAAAGGTAATTTCAATTATATTCTCAACATAAAATGTGCTTCCCAAATGCTTTCATACAAAAATGAAGACATTTATAATCAATTATAATCCATTGGCATCTTCTATTCACTAAAAGACAAATCACCTCACACTGAAGCTCATCAGCACATCAGCACATGGCAAGCAGGCAGTTAATTGATTTATGATCAGTGTACCAACAAAAATCAATTAGTGCTGAAATGATTTTTTTTTAACACTGACTAACGCAGCAAACATCACTTCAAAGATAACACACATTAATTTTGTGAACATTCTGCTATGGGAAACTTTCACACAGCAAAAAAGATGGAAGTACGGTGTACACAACAATCCATATAAGCTGAAGCTGGTGATTGAGAAACAAAATATCTGTAACACAGATATTTCTTTTGCTTTTATATTTAACTGAAGACAGTTTAATAGTGTCACATCTTGTAGGCAGAAGTACTCGTCTGTGCAGATTATAGCGTTCTCGCCTCGCATTCGGGAGGACGGCGGTTCGAATCCCCGTCCGGGCATCCAGATTTGGGTTTTCCATGGTTTCCCCAAATCACTCCAGGCAAATGCCGGGATGCTTCCTTTAAAAAGGCCATGGCCGAATTCCTTCCCATTCCTTGCCCCCCATCCTTTCCCATCTCTAAGGACCTCGATGTTAAAAAGGGACGTAATGCAGTTACAAAAAAAAAAAAAAAAAAAAAAAAAAAGATATGCTAGCCAGCAAGACAGGACAGCGAATTTCAGTGCTTGCAAAGGAAAAAAGAGCAGATTTAACGAGATATGCCACGAAATAATCTCTCGTGTATCAGGTGTTGGTTAGACCATGTGATGATCGAAAAGAATTGTGATTGGCTGTAAACAGGACAGCCGTGTTAAGTAAACGGTATTTTCCTAAGTGGCTGAGTAAAAGCAGTGCACTGGTTCGGTGGTGGATCCATGAGTGGACCTTGTGGAGTGTTTGCCGGGTCCAGTGCCAGTGCTAGGATTTTGGGGCCCAGGAAGTGTTATTAGAAGTCATGTTACCAGTTGGGGGCCCTTGGTTAAATCATCGGTTAGGGCCCCTCCCACAGACCAAATCTGTGACCTTTTTTTTTTTTTTTTTAAAAAAAATCTCTACAACCTGTCGAGAGGAGGGCCCCCTATAGCCATTAGGCCTCGGTACATTTGACCCACTTACCCCCCCCCCCCTTAATGCCGGCCCTGGCTGGGTCGCAGGCATCCTCCACACATCCTTAGCCATAACGTGAGATGTTAAGACTGTCAAATTCGAACGGTAGCCTGGTTTGGTCAAAGTGTGTGATTTATGGGCATCTGTTTGCTAACTGTAAATCTGCTTTCTTCAAGATGAGGTTAGATGTCTGAAACATTCATTGTAAAGCAGAACTGGTACCGGCCAGGGCATTTGTGTTCTGAAATAAACTGTTTAAAATATTATGATCTGAAATCTGATGATTGTTCTACTTAGAAACATTTTAGTGACAGACATTTACATTAGTAATCCCAATGAATTTCCCAGATTCTGGGTGACTGCTATTATTGACTTTCGAATCTCTGTAAAACCTTACCCAGTGCTCATCAGTATACCAGTATATTCCCACCATTGTCTAAATTATTCCTACCATCTCTGTTAAGTCTTCAAAGCATAATACGATACTGAAGAGTGTTTTTTGAAGTCGAAGTAACGGGGACTTGTGTGGGTTAACAACAAGTTAATGGCTGGGAGCACACCCAGCAACAAAACTGCACATTCCAGTTACAAGTTACTTGGTGTTTAGTTTGCATTATTAATCTAGTTTCCCCAATATCCCAGCTCAGAGGAGGTATTGCTATCTGGGTGAACAGTGACAACAAGAAGAAAGAAACAGGGAATTGAAGATATTGATACCACACAAGGCAGTATGATCAGCAGACGGATAGTTCCAAGTTTGGGTAAATACAATTTGTTGAACACCAATCATATTGATTGACAGAATTCACATTTGGAGGTATGCAAGATGCAGGGAAATTTTTACAAGATGAGAGGTAATACTGTGAAAGGAAGTGCTGGGTCACATTTAGAGTCTGTGGGCCCCTAAGCTATACATGTGGCACGGGCCCCCTTCGGCAATTAATGGGAGACCTTTTTTAGCTGTTCTATTGGCCTAGGTGGGGGCCTGTCCAAATGGTTATTGGTGGCCCCCTCCAGCTGTGATTCTAGGCTACAGCCTAGGTAGCCTATGCTTAAATTCGGCTCTAGGGAAGTGGAAGTACAGTGGATGCTGCATGTATTGTAGTATGTTATATGGTACAGAAGGAATTATGAGACTGTCTACCAACTGGAGGGTTTGGTATTTATGGACCAAGAGCTGACCAAATTTAGGGAGTCTATTAAAGCATCTTATACATGGAACAAGGATGATTTGTGGGAATTGGGAACTAATTTCAGTCAAGGACTGGAAGAAATACTCTAATCATGTACATTTGATGCAGATGATAGATCTGAGGCTTAAAATATCCAGGAATGAACTGATTCATCCTAGAAGCTCAGGGTGGTTTTTGAACTGTATTGGTTGTAATTTGTGTTGGATACATGTGGATAGCTGCAGGATATTAAAACTTTAGAGATGCTAGGGAATTATTTTTATATTTTTTTATTATTATTCTGCCTGAATATTGGAAATTATTTGCCACATATGCACTTATCAGTATAATTGATTTTTTTTTTTTTTTATGCTTTAATTTTGATGGAGCAAATGATCCAGTGGCAATTTGTATATGTCAAAATATATTGAAATTTATACCTTATGAGGGATTCACAATATAGGCTTGTAATATTCAATACCATATTAAAATTGTATAATTGTTATTTGTGAATAAAAAAAATGGAAAAAAAGATGATAAGCCTAAGGATAAGTTTCAAATATAAGCATACAAGAATAGAACTGATTACTTTATTAACATTATAGGACACAAAAAATTCAATTTTCAATAAATTTTCCAGACATTAATTAATGAAAAGACACAATAAATTGTAACTTTAATTCTAGTATTTATATGTTACATAGAAGAATAGCACTGTAAAATTTATGTCAACTCATAGCATAACAATTAATGCAATACTAAATGATAAACTTTTGCATTACTTGAACTGCCAACTTCACATATCTCTCAAATTTACAGCCAGCTACAAGAAACCTAAGTTTATTACCGGAGTGACTGTAACTGCTGGTTCAGCACTGAGGAATAGCCACAAACAAAGGTTGATGTTACAAATCCCAAAAGAGATGGATATTTCAAATAACATATTGCAAAATGTACTTTATAAATGTTAACTTATAGCGACAGTTGAGATTCAATGGTATAAATTAGGCAGTCAAGTGGCAGTAGGATTATTAAATTACAGACATTAAAACAGAGCCAGAATTTGCAGCAATTCAAAACTCTCACCATGCCTATAAGACTAAATTAAATTACTGTTATTGCAACACTATTTTACTCCAAATTATTACTGGAAAAGTGTCATCATAGCTTAGAATAATTTCTCCTGCTGCATTAGAAATTTGTAAGTCATCAAACTTCCTTAAAATGCAGCAATACGTATTAACAAAGGTAGCACTAATATTCTTTTTGTCTTCTAAGTTAAGTAGTCATGCCAAATTTTAATTTTTATAGTGTTCTTTGTCTCTAACACTACAGGAAGAGGATCTCGCACTGCATAATATGTAAGAGGCTTGTCTGAAAATCCAACACCTACTGGGATTGGGTTCAACTGTTGATAATTCTCAGTTTACTTGCTAAAATTTATAATTCCACAGCATTTCAAGTAACACTACATTAAGTACAGGCAGCATGGCACATAAAATTTTATACACTTAAAAATACTCCAGTAATTTGACAAATAATAAAAATTTTAGTTTGTAAATAAATTATTAAAAAAACCTACTAAAAAAAGAAAGTTTCAAAAATCAGCTGAAGATAAATCCTCATCCTGTTTTAATATTATGGCATTATGTCATATGGTAACATTTTTAATAGATAAAACATGCACTTATATTTATAAAAATGTTTTTAACTATCATTAGGTAACATTATAACATAAACTAAATATGCAATTATGCAGACATTCCAGTAGAATATATGTTACCTTGACATTTATGATTACTCAAATTGTGATGTTGACCAAACAGAAGGAAAAAGTGTTAAGTAGAAAGGGGGCCATGCACAACTATGCCAAATTACAACAAGAAAAAACAAACAAAAAAAACTTGCTTCTTTTAACTACACTGAAAGAAAATCGACAGCCTGGAACAAGTGAGAAAAAAAGAAATTTAAAGTTTTCAAACATAGTAATAATGCTTCATACCATAAGAATATGTATCAAATGTTCAAACTCAAGCAAAGTCTATTCTAACACCGGAACTATTTACAATTATGATTTGTCATAACTGTTTTCAAACAATGACAAAAATTTATTATGAAGACCTGCAAAAACACAATGAAATGAAGAAAATTCTACAAACATTCAATTAAGTAATAAATTAGACATAACCTTGTGTTTGAACTTCCATTTGGTGCTAACAGCCACAGTCCTGTCCCTACATACGACTGAGAAAGGAAAGCAGCAAGAAGGTATTCAGCCACAATAAGCCAAGAATGTAATTGAAACATTCAGCTATCTCAGAAATGTGTATCAGCACCAACCCACCAATAAAAACTAATAACTGTTCTACAAAATATATTTATAATACAAAAAATTGACAACAATTTTTAAAACACATTTCTGATACGCCAGATATATATTAAAGCAAACTTTTCAGTTGTGTGATGTTCAGGTTTTCTTCAAAATATAAATGGGCTAAATCTGAGCAAATATAATGAATGAGAGAAAATGATTAGATGATCAACCATTAACAATTTAATTGAGAGTAAGGTGAAAACTTCTAGTCCTGGCACAGAGGTGGCAGTGGTATCAATTCAGTTTTTTAAATTGTTATTTTTTATTGACATTAGTACAAGTGTGGAAATAATAAATATTAAGTGTCAACAATGAGATAAGAGTAGTTTTCTTTATGAAACTCTTTAAAGTATACCTATTTATAATGCCCTATAGTTCACGACTTTTCCAAATGGATAAACTGGAATATTGTGTCATCCCAAAATTCTTTGACCAACAGAATCTTATGAAAAGTTGGTAAATGTTTGTAAGGAGGCTGCTTTTTCATTTCCAATGGAAAAGGAATGGGTGGCTGAATTTAAACATCTATTGAAAATGAGCCACACGAAAGGCAAGAAAAACTGCAACCACAGATGAAAACATGAAAGTATAGAATATGGTGTTGTATGGTTGGAAATTAAACATATATCTCTCAAGATATACTGGCTCTCAACTTAGTACATCTTGGAGCCTGGCGATCAGCCAACTGGAGTAATGAGACAGATCCACCGAGAAAATGTGAGAATGAATTCTGAACTATAATCAAATCACTCCAGGGGTGTATCCTTGCCATGTCTCCAACCTCACTGCCTGCATCTTACCATCAGCTTGGCACCACCTTGACATGGAGAGGCAATCAGTGCACGTGACTATGTTGTCAGTGGAAACTGTTGACCAGCGAGGGTTACATAAGAGCAAGTGCTCCAGGTACCCTACACATTGTGAGATTACGGAGTCAGAGAGTGGCTCTGAAATGCTGCATCAGAATAATGTGCTCCCACGATGATACATCGGAAAAGCTTTCATTGTTCATCCTCTTTCAATGTCAGGCACAGAAATTTTCACCTTATTCTCAAAGATAACTGCCAAGTGCCGGCACTTATGTTAAAATACCGCAACAGCAGTAACCATGCAATGTATTTTTATGACATTGAATAATTTTATTTCCTGTCTTTGATAGGATTTTTTTTAACAATTGTATTTTAAGATAACTTATTATACTTTAATTCTATTCGTTCCTCTCTGACATTTCCATATACATCCTTAATGATATATTTTTGTGGCCATCATAGTTACTTTAGTCATATAAACTTTTGCAATTTCCTAAGTCTGACAGTCTTTAATGATGAATCAAATTCTACCAAGATACTAAGAATCCATACATATTTTCTTAAAATATAAAAATTACTGAAGTAACCCTAATCAACAAAAAATAATTACAAGCATTGGTAACATTTCGTAACCCAGAAGAAACTTGATGATTGTCGCAAATTTGCTGATGATGTAAACTGAATACATCACATTATACTCATTGTACATGGCTCATAATAATGATGATCAAACACGAAACAAAATATGTGCCCGATAGTATATTTTCAAAAAATAAAAAGTTGCCAAAGTTGCAAGCTATCAGCAGGATTACAAGGAAACGGTGCATACAGAAAAGCTCAGAGGACAAACTTCCTGGTAGAAATCATTCATTAGAATCTTAATATTACAGTTTACTTTTATTTGTTTTCTTTTTTCTATATATGTTCCTCTGTTGTCCAAATTTCATTTGTAATAGGAAATTTGTTTTAAGACATGTTTGAGTTAATAAATTGATATAGGATTCAACCAAAAATAGTTATCTTTTAAATAATAGGTAGACTATAGTAAAGTCTACTAACATTAATTATTTAGATATTAACAAAATTAGTTAAAAATAAATAATTGTTCACTCAATTATTTACTTTTGTTTAACCTGATGATCAAGGTCTAGATAACAATAAAGGATATCATATATTAAGGGACAAACCACATAATCTCTGTGGTAATTTGTTCCATTTTGTCAACTTTTAAGGAAACAGAGTTTTAAAATAAAAACTTGAAACAATCTTAGAATTTACCTAAACAATTACACAAAACTGCAATGAATGGCCATTTTCCATTGGTAGGATCTTAAATCACAGTAGGCAGCTTAAAACATGAAGCAAACTGGCAAGTCAGTAACATAACACTTTTGATATCTAACAAAAGTTCTAATCCTTTAATTTATCTTATAGGGCTGTCCTCATTCTTAAAGAAATACAATTAGTTACTATTAAAAAAATTGAAACTCACAAGAAAAAGTAAAGCAATTAGTTTACCAAGGTTGAAGGATGAGTAAATAAAATAGACAGCAAGAAAACAACAAAAGAATGTTATTTCAGAAAAACCCTTAAGGAAGTGAGAAAGTGTATAAGAGAGATAGTAAGCTAACATATATTAGGTTGGTGTGAGGCTTATATACTCTTTCACATGATTAAAGGATCATCCAAAATAATGTTTTGTAGCAAAGGCCGTGGCTTTGTCCATGTGAAATAGTGTCCCTGTCTTTTTACTTCCACTTGTAAATTTACTAAAATTTGGCATGAATTTTGTAACGAACAAAAATATCAGGCATTAATATCAATCAATAAAAGGGAGTTTCAGTATAGAATGAAAGTAATTCACATAATTATGTACCTCAAACATTTGGATAGGGTAATAACCACCATTTACCAAACTTAGCTGTGGTGTCGAAAGATGAAAAATGTTCATACAAACTTGGAGCATCGAAGTTTTTGGGCTCATATCCCTTCCTCAACAATAGAGTAAGGTAATTGCCAGCCTCAATCAGGCAGCTACCTCACTCCATTGTTCACAAAGAGAGATGAACCTGAAAATTTCAACACCCTAAGAGTGAACGCGTATTTCCGTGTTTCGACGTCATAACAATCGTCAAGTCTGATAAGCAGCTTTATCAAATCAAAATTTCACAGACTGGAAATTTCCCGCATGATTTTCCTTATAAAAAGGTCAGACATCTTGAGCTCTCCAGCCAGTTTCCAATAGTAGTCTGTGATGGTTGGTTGTGTGTGTCATGTCATTGTAAGAAGCTTGAGGAAACTATCATCATGTGGGTGCCAAAATTTTGACAAGATATGGAACTTAAAAAAAAATTTCATCCAGAAGTAGCTTCGTTGTTTACATTAACCAGTTAGAAGTAAAACCCACTAAAATTACAATGAATTGAAAGACCACTAACTTGTGGATGAAAGTTGTGAAAGATTTTTTGGAGTGTGATTTCGAGCGAGTTGGTCTGAGCTACCTCCTATCTTCATCAAAGGATGTGTATGTCTGATGTCTTGTTTAGGTTTACTACTGATACCAGTTCATAAATAAGGAACATTCTCAGAATATACTACTTTCATCTGAAATGACTTTTATTCAGTGCAATCATTGTAAGGTACCCTTTAGTTAATCAAAAGCAGTCCCACTAGTCTTCCACAGCAATAACATAGTTTACAAACTGATTTTGAAGTTGCTTGGTGGACTTAGAAATTTCGAGAAGAGTAATTGTCAACTTGAAGGAATTTCCCTGTATTCATTCCCACAGTGATAATTCATCAGAAAAATCATTTTAAAGTGTATTCATTATATTGGGAAAAAATTTATTTTAAGAGATAATTCGGTTTGTCCACGTTTTGAAACGCGCGATCAGAAAATTAAAAATCTAAGATTTGAAATATCTTTAAATTGTGTAAAGCTATAGCTGAACTTTTATCACCAGCTAAAGTCAGCATTGTCCCAAGTATTTTGATAGTAAAATTAACTAACTTTGCAAAGTTTAATTAGTAGTTTTAATTAAGAGAAAAAATTAACTTATTTACTTAAAGGAATATTAATTTGAAATTTATATCAGTAAATATCCTACATTAAGGTGATTATGAATATATAATGGTTTTGGTAAAACACTGAAACAGTTGTCGGGTAATTAAGTTTTAAAAGATAGATTGTCGTTAATTGTTGTTAGAGATCGAGAAAGTCCGCCAAATTGTTCACGTGATAAACTTCAATTTTAAGCCTGTAGAAACCTTTTTGAATGTTAAATTAAATTAAAACAGGTAGAACATGATGATAGAAAGCCCTTGTAAAAATTGCAGGTTAAACTATTTCATACGTTGGGAGATATTCATTAAACAAACAAGTTGTTGATGTCATAGGCCGGGGAAACTTATAAAAGACCCTACAGCGAGCTTAGATTGCCTCAGTGTCTCAGCGATTTTGACTGAAGTAATTTCGTACCATGATGTTGTCTCATTCTTTTTCCAGAAAGTGATCGCGCAACTCCATGCTAGTTAGCGGAGCGAATTGCTCCATGCGGTAGTGGTTTCGGCAAATTCCAACGTACTCACTAATGTCAAGGGGACTTTGTGAGTTTTTATCTTCTCGTACAAATGTGCTTAACCTGTAATCTTCAATGTAACTGTTGTTTGATGTTTTATCGACATATCTGGTACCGACAATGTACAAGTGAACTTTATCAAGAATATAAGTATTGTGTTACTCTGAAACTGTGTCAAGTCACTTTATTTCAATTACCCTTCGCATTTGGGATTTAATACGAATGCGTGGCCGCCGATTTCTTAAATATTTAAGGTACCAGTAGGCTACACCAGTCAAGAAATTCATTGATCACAGTTTAGGCAAAAGTGTTAATCTCCCCAGTAACATCTTGGCCTGACACCATCTTCCTGTTAGCTATTACATTATAAGTTAATATGTCTGGTGTCCGATTTTCAAGAAACCATGCATCTTCCAAAACCGATTTCAGTAGTATGAACTTTATCAGTAATGGTCAGAGCCAATGACTAATATAATCTTACCCCAAAGGTACATTACATCATTACAAGGAAAGTGAAATATGACAATTAGTCTTGAAAATAATGTCCGAGATGAAGGAAGATGCATATTTCACTGCAAAAAGAGATGGAGTATCTGTGGCATGTGGTAAGGAGCACCTTACAACTGTAGCAGGTGAGGGTCTAAGATGTCTCATAGATTACCTTAACCACCAGTAGCAATGAAGGATTTCTTCCGGCATAGAATGCAGCAGAACAATAAAGTAGTATGAATGTAGCAGAGGATGGGTAGAAATAAGAGGTCACTGGAATAAACTGCAAGCTGATTCTAAAAATGGCTGTAAGTGAGATACATACTAACTCAAGGGATGGATGGTGGAGGTAATATGTACAAGATTTCAGGAAGCATAAATCAGGAATAAAGTTCATAAATTTTCCAACACAATAGTTTATGGATGAAGAATTTGTAAAGGTGTTTTTGTTCATGTTTGACTAATAAGTCTGCATTTAATTACTGTCACATCGTTATGTATATGCCACAACCATCCACAAAATTCTGAAATTTATCTCCACCCTTATAATGGATATCAGTTAGCTTCCAATTTTTTTAGGCTAAAGATGAAAATGGATGTAACAATATGTATAAGAGAAAATACTAAAACAGAATATTTAGATAATTCCTCAGACTTCCACGGCCATCTTGACTTTCGGGTTGTGCCGCGTTGTTTATTTCATTACCTGAGCTTTCGGCTGGTATCCTCCAGCCTTCGTCAGAGACACTGTTTATGTTGTCATAGCAACGAGTGCCAAGCATCACAGAGTAAAAGGCCGCTATCTTCGTTGATGTTGTTGGTATTTTTTTAAAATTTCTGCTGCCTCTTTCACCCTTCGGGACAACCACTGGTCTTCTCTCCACAGTAGCCTCGTTCCTTGAAATTTTATTTCATGCCCGGTATTAATAGCATGGCGGACTATGGCGGATTTGTCGCTGTTGTTATATTTGTAGTGGCAGATATGTTCTTTAAGTCTCTCCGTCACAGTGCGACCTGTCTCACCGATATAAACACTGCCACAGCTGCAGGGGATTTCGTAAACACCCATAAGCTGGTGCAGGTGTAATCTGTCTTTTACCTTTGTCAGTGACTGACCAAGTTTGCAGTTAGCCTTATATACTATTCGCACCTTCACCCGCTTTAGCAGTTTACCAATCTGGTCTGTGATACCCTGTATGTATGGGAGACAGGCGAATTTTGTTGGCACATTAATATCATGGGATAAGTTGATGTCTCCCATAGGTTTTTTGGGTCTTAAAACCCTTCTGATGTCAGATTCACTATAGTCGTTGTCTCAGAATATATTTGTAAGTGTCTCCATTTCTTCGTTCAGACTTTCCGAGTCACATACTGTCTTAGCTCTTAAGTTGAGTGATGTTAATATGCCTCTCTTCGTTGCCGGATGATGGTGTGACATGGTGTGCAGATACTTATTAGTGTGGGTCGCCTTGCGATACACAGTATGACCCAAACGTCCACCGCCTCGCTTGTGAACAAGGACACCGAGAAATGACAGTTGTCCATTTTTTTCCACAACCATAGTGAACTGAATTCTTGGGCAGAAATACACTGAAGAGCAAAAGAAACTGGTACACCTGCCTATATATCCTGTAGGGCACCCGTGAGCACGCAGAAATGCCGCAACACTACATGGCATAGATTCAACTAATGTCTGAACTCTGAAGTAGTGCTGGAGGGAATTGACACCAAGCATCCTGCAGGGTTATCCATAAATCCATAAGAGTACGAGTGGGTGGAGATCTCTTCTGAATGGCATGTTGTATGGCATCCCAGATATGCTCAATAATGTTCATGTCTGGGGAGTTTGGTGGCCAGCGTAGGTGTTTAAACTCAGAAGAGTGTTCCTGGAGCCACTCTGTAGCAATTCTGGACATGTGGGGTGTCACATGTCCTGTTGGAATTGCCCAAGTCAGTCAGAATGCAAAATGGACATGAATGGATGCAGGTGATCAGCCAGGATGCGTACACACGTGTCACCAGTCAGAGTCATATCTAGACGTATTAGAGGTTCCATGTCACTCCAACTGCACATGCCCCACAGAGCCTCCACCAGCTTGAACAGTTGACATGCAGGGTCAATGAACTCATGAGGTCGTCAGACCAGGTGACATGTTTCCAATCATCAACAGTCCAATGTCGGTTGGTCCTGTTCTTGCAAGATCTTTTTCCAGCTGCAGCAATGTCAGAAATTTGATGTTTTACTGGATTCCCACTATTCTCAGTGCACTCATGAAATGGTTGTACGGGAAAATCCCCCACCTCATCGCTACATCGGAGATGCTGTGTCCCATCTCTCGTGCGCCGACTATAACACCACATTCAAACTCACTTAAATCATGATAACCTGCCACTGTAGCAGCAGTAACCGATCTAATGCCTGCGCCAGACACCTCATCTAATATAGGCATTTCCAGCTGCAGCGATGTACTCTGAGTGTTTACCTACCTCTGTATTTACATATGCATGCCTATACCAGGTTCTTTGACTCTTCAGTGTATGATGATATATATCTATGTTTTGATAGTAGGGGTGGGGAATAGCTGATCAGCAAATATTAATATTATTAAGGAAATAGAGAGAAGGAAAACATAACTTATCATAGCTGATGACAAAATGGAATTAAAACAGACTACCAGCACTGAAATTTCCTTGTATAAATTCTTCTTAAGCAGTAGAACAGGAGTGTACAGTGTAGGAATGAAAGAGCAACTAAAAGACAGTAAACTAACTGAATGGTGGAGGAAATGGTGAAATAAATTTAAACTGGGAAATTAACAGCCGTTTAGTTGCTCTTTGCCTCTTATTCAGTGCATGCAATATTCTACAGATGGAAATGAATTTATATCTGAAAATTTCAGCACTGCCCTGTGTTCATGGTTTTTCCATGCACCTGTGATAAATTATTGCTCCCCTCCATTTATTTACTTATATTATTAGTAATATGGAAAGGAAAGATAAATTCTACAATCACTCACCAGCTACAAAAAATCCACTCCATACTTTCTGCTCCATTGTTGGTTATATTAATAGTTAAACATGTTTTAACTATAGTTGCAATTATTAGACAACCATTTAAAAAAATACAAAGGCTATAGAAAGGCTATATCAAAATTTAAATATATCCTCAACAATAATGGAACAGGAAGAATAGTAATTTAAATATATTAAGATGCGAGAGGGAAATCTCAAGAGAGATTTTATAAAAACCATGTCATTACAAAACAAATAATTTACCAAGAAAAATTTACTGTTGGCTGTTATAAGTCATAAAAAACCTATTCAGTATGTGCCGTTTGCTTCGAAAAATTATCAAAGTTATTCCTACTATTAGATCTAAACTAATATTTTACATTGAATCATGACATTATATCAAAGGTATTAAAAAGGAAACTGAAAAGGCAAGAAGGTGTGTATATATATATTCAGGCAAAGATACCAAAACAAGGCAGCTAGATACTAAGGAACTATCAGTACAACATGAATTATTGTGTTCATAAAAAATTGCCACATCCATAAATTCTGACAGTCGGACACACAGATGCTTTTCACATTAACCTTAAAATATGACGACTCTCTGAAATTTCGGAATTGATATATTTCATAGCTCAATTCATGTAGTATCACTTAAGATGAAATTATTAATTTTTTAAAGCAACTAATTTCTTAAAATATCAAAGGCAGAAAAAAACCATATACTGTTTTCAAAATAATCTATCGTGCAAGTCTAAAATAAACATTACAGTGCTCTATAATTATCATGGTCATGCATCTGTAGTTTTTTTGTCTTCTCAATACATATGAAGTATGGTAATCTTATTTAAAATGGAAAGAAGAATATCACCTGTGCATCACATTTAAAAACCTATAGATTTTAGACCATTCACTGATATAACATAACATTTAATTCAGCAACGTGGAGTAGGAAGTAACATCATGAGCCAATGTTAATATAGGACTAAGATAAAATTACAGCAGCAGGGGTGGGGGGGTGGGGGGCGGGTAGGGAACAGGTTACGAACTTAACAAATAACTGAGCTCGCTCAGGTGCCCACAGACAACACAGCCACTTGAATAGTGGTATCGTCCATCACAAATGCATTGGAGATTGCAGGAGAGCAAAGACAGTATCAATGGAAGTTTTAACTGTGGGGAAAGAAGACGCATAAAACAGTTGGAACATAATTAAATTATAAGCAAATAAAATAAAAATTGAAGTAAAATTTATATATACAGTAGAGTCTCGCTAATCCGAACTAATTGGGACCGGGCCTTGTTCGGATTACCGATTTGTTCGGATTAGCCGGAGTTACAGTGACTAATTTCTACAATTAAGTATACCAAGCATATAAGTAGGTACAGCATGGTAACAATTGGGAACAACTGGGTGAACAATGGCTCACTCTCACTCCCTCCCTTTATTGTTGAGATGTTTGAAGTGTTCGTGGTCAGTGCACTCTCAGACGGCTCGCGAACTGCTGAGTTAATCTTAGCAATCGATCGCTAACACACTTACAAAATTCGTGTACACTAGTGTGTTATCGCAATGAGTAAACGGAAACATACGACGTTAACGCTCAGAGAAAAACTGGATGCTTTGAAGCGATTGGACAGTGGTGAGAATGTATCTAAGCTGGCGATGGAACTAGGTGTTGGTAGAAGAACCGAGTGAAGCTTGAACAGTGCTGCGCAACGTCTTCGGGAAAAACACTCCAGATTCGGCAGACTCTTAAACAGTCCCAGTACGATAAAGTGGATGAAGCTCTTTTCTTTTGGTTTACACGGGAAAGAGAAAGGGGAACTCCTCTGAGTGGACCAATGGTTCAGGAAAAGGCTGTTTACCTAAACAAATTAATGAATGGTGATGAGTCTTTTAATGCGAGTACGGGTTGGTTGGACAGATTTAAAAAACGTCATGGGATTCGTCAGCTAACAATTACTGGAGAGAAGCTTTCTTCTGACCATGATGCAGCGAAGGAATACGTGCATGAATTTAATAAACTGATAAGAGAGGGAAATTATTCTCCCCAACAAATTTATAATGCTGACAAAAAGCCTGGCATCAAAAGCAGAAGTCCAAGCTCCTGGCTTTAAAATGAGCAAAGGTCGTGTGACTACTAGTGTGCAGCAACGCTGCTGGTAATCACAAGCTCCCTTTAATGATGATCGGAAAATCTGTTAGCCCCAGAGCTTTCAAAAACTGCAACATGAAGTCCCTACCTGTATACTATCGCAACCAGAAAAAAGCATGGATGGATGGTAAGCTGTTCAAAGAATGGTTTCACGACCAGTTTGTTCCCTCTGTCCGGCGGTTTTCCAAGGAAAATAATTTGCCTCCCCGTGCTATCCTTTTGATTGATAACGCACCATCTCACCCCAGCACTGAGGAATTATGTGATGGAGAAATCGTGGCGAAGTTTTTGCCGCCGAATGCTACACCACTTCTACAGCCGATGGACCAGGGCGTACTACAAACATTAAAACTGATTTACAGAAAACAATTCTTAAGAATGCTGATCCAAGATGATAACATTCCTTTAGTTGAAAAAATAAAAAAAATAAAAATCTGAAGGATGTTGTTTATTGGGCTGCTGAGGCATGGCAGAAAATTTCAGAAAACACTTTGAGAAAATCTTGGAGAAAACTATGGACATCTCTTGAATTTCAGGACATACCAGCTGAAAATGAAGAGGAGAGTTTCCTAAAAATGGTACAGACAATCCCTGGATGTGAAGAAGCCTGTGAAGCAGACGTAGATGAATGGATGGCAGCGGATGATTCAATACTGGAGCACCTTACTGACGTTGATTTAGTGGCTGCTGTGACTCAAGACCAGGTAGAAGTGGAATGTTACGACGAAAGTGACAATGAGACGGAATGTGACAAAGGAGAGTTGGTGTCACACACTGACGCGGCAGAAGCCTTTGATCTCGCGCTACGCTATATGGAGCAACAGACCACTGCTACACTAGCTGATTTAATGTTTATCAGACGATGGCGCAACTTTGCGTCATATAACAGACTGTCTTCATTACGCTAAAAAACAATTACTGAGTTTCTGTGCTCTAAAAAGTAGGGATGAAATGTGTGTTTCTAACCGTTGTAACTACTATCGTAAGTTTGACAGTTTTTCTTTCAGTGTTACGCACTTTTTAAATTTAATATTTTCTAGCTAATTTTTCTGTTTAAATTAAAATTGTGTACATGTACAGTAGTTAACCACACAATTATATAGCGTATGAACTGTATTTTCAGGATGTTTTAATTCTTTTACCATTTTTTATATTAAGACTATGTAATGCTTTGCCATGTTCGGATTAACCGGACGTTCGGATTACCGGGGTTCGGATTAGCGGGACTCTACTGTATGCATAAATAACAGAGGATAAAAAAAATGATTCATCACTCACCAAAGTTGAAGGTTGAGATGAGTAAAAAACACATGTGACAAAAAATAATATATACACAATATTTTGGTTTTGCACCCTATTCGTGTGATGGGGAACATTCCGTATCATATGAATAAGATGCAAAACCAGAATATTATACATGTTTTTGTTCATCACATGTTTTTCACTCATCTCAGCCTTCAACTTTATTGAGTGATGAGTTATTTTCCTTATCCTTTATTATTTGTATTACCTAAATGCCCCTTTCCTTTTTCTTCAGTATCATATATATAAATAAATCATACTAGCAAGTGATGGGTATACCAGGGACAAGAATATGAGCGTTATTCGAATCTGAGAACCAGGGAGCGTCTGGTATCCAAAATGTTTTTGTAGGCCAATTCCCACCTGTGGAGTTATTTTCAGAGAGTACTCTTTTGGCTCTTCCTGCAAAACAGTTAGTGAGGTCTTGAGAGTAGTGAAAGTTGGCTTGGGCAGCAACAAAGTGATACAGATTTTGGAAGTAAACAGTTTGTCTGTGACCAATCATTCTGTTGGATAACTTGTTTATAACGAGGTCAATGTAAGAGCTCTAGCATTGGGGGCAGATGAGTTGGTATATGGGATGGGATGTGGTTCAGGTGGTGTTGTCTATGATGGGATACATTTTATCAGTTACAATAGGCGGGAGTTGTACTCTTTCCAAACAAAGCCTCTAACAAGGGAAGGGGTCATAGAGTGGTTTAGGAGCATTAGAGGATTCGTATTTTCACACAAGTGTGCTTTTCAAGTTGTGTATCTGTTGAAGGTGATGGGAGGTCCTGAGGGAAGGATAGCTTTTCAGGAGAAGATCTGAGAAAGTTATAGCCTCAGAGAAAAATCTAAACGAAGGATTCCAGGTGAGGAAAGAACTGGAAGGGGTTGTCTCTTTTGATGTGGTGGACAGTTTTTGGCTTGGAACATTTGTTTATGGACCAATTCCCAAGGGTAATTATGTGATATAAAAGAGCTGTGAGGTTACAAGGATACAACTATGAGTAAATCTTAAAGTAACAATTATTAAGGGAATGTATGTCATAAGATCAACAGATTGTATTATCTGTGCCATTAAGTATGCTCCAGTGCCCTTTGTGTCCATCATCCTGCAATAAAGATGAACTGTTTCGAGAAAAACCGAATGCACTTGAGGTTGCAAAGAACTTGTAACAGCCCTCATACCTAAATTTTGAATAGCATTGTACTGTATGAAGTATTTGTAGTGAGATAAAGTTTGCTTGAAAGTGATTTGGTATGTTTGTTTTGTAATTTCTTGTAAATCAGTGTATATAGACTTTGTTTTATGTAAGAAAATTATTTGAAGTCCATTTAATATGTTTAAAAACCGAATGATGCACGAGAATTTCTTAAATGTTTGTAATTCCATGTATTAATGTAAGTTACGATGTCTACAGGACAATTTTCTACAGTTTGAGATGATTTCTGTAAATAATTTTGTATTTAAGTATCTCTAATTACCATTTCTGATCATTTTGTAATGTTATTAATTGATTTTGTATCAATTCCAATTGTTTTTAATATGTTTGATTGTTTGAGTGGTTGTTAATGATCGAGAAATATCGGGCGGATGCCTTTGAAGAATTCTCGTAATTTCGATAGAGACTATATAAACAGATCGGCTGGACAGAGTAGTTAGTTTTAAGTAAGTAAGTAAGTAAGTATGAAGTTAGTTAGTTAGCTAGTTGATATCATTCAGTGTTACAGAGAGTTTCAGAGATTATCTTTGCAAATATTCAGAAGTGCATCTCTGTATTGTATCTATGCTTGTGAATATCGCTGACTTGTTGATTTGATCAAAATAAACGAACATCAACATAACATTTTTTGGTGGACTTTTTAAATTAATTAATCAGTAATTAAACCACCGAAGAACCTTAATAAACTGGGAAAAATATGTTTAAAGTTGTTAATTTGCACAATGTTTTAGCTGTGTATTTAATGTTTATGATCCAAGAATAATAGTGTAATCTACAGTGGAAAGAAAGAGACTTCACAAGACAGACAGACAAATGTTGTTATGATGAGATTGGAAATGTTATATTGATGAAAAGGAGAAATAAATATTGATTTCAAAAGCTTTTAGAGCTGATGTGTTATGAATGTTTTGAACAATGTTCATTATAAGTAAGGTGTGTTCTATTAAAGGTAAAAAATCTGTTGTCGATGATAGCAATAAACCAAGAAGACTTACAAGCCAGCATGGTTTGCAGGCTTAGTAATGGGCAGAACAGTATGTTGATGAAAATACCCAATAATACCATCAACCTTACAAATAGTTTAACTGTGGGTAGGACATGAAATATATATATATAAAATCATAGGTGATGAATAATTAATCAAACTTTGAAAGTGGCATACCATGAACTGACAGGACGAAAGGTAGTGCTAAGCTAAATATGAACCAAAATTTTCAGATGAACATCAAACACATCACAGGTACTGAATAAGTAAATGGCTTGTAGAGAAGAGAAGAGAATTGTACAAAGATAATAGTGTAAAGAAGACATGCAAGAAATTTAGTAGTATTGTTGTTTCATTTTCTTATTTAATACTAAAGAAGAGTTTGTGAACTTTGATCTGTTGCATTAGAATGTAAGCAATATTAAGTGCAATCATGAGCATAACAGCTGTCAGCATGATATTTTTGGATGTTCACTGGACCTGGAAAATTGAGTGAATTTACAATTCTGCTGTTCGAACCGAAGTCTAACATGGCTAATGAACCAGAAATCAGTGTTATAAATGATCCGAAAGTAGATGACTTGGGATAAACTATTTGAATTCCGTATAAATTCAACTGAAGGTTGAATGCTGGTGTTGATAAACAATTAGGGATAAAAATGTTGCAGATTTCAGTGGACACGAAGAAAAATGGTACAGACTAATTACTGCCAACAATCATGCAGCAGCTGAAAGGCAATGGGACAAAAAGGTCTGAAACAACGTTTGGATTGTAAGGTTGATGAAAATATTAAACAGCTAAAAAGATTTGAGACTAAGGCTAAAGAGAAGATAAAATAGTTGAGTTTGAATGCAGATACAAGATTTGTTAGTGAATAAATGATGCTTTGAACAATGAATGGAAGCAATATTAAGTCAGAATCACGTAAGAGAATAGACTACAGAACAGAAGTGAAAAAGTGAAGGATAAAATAGATTGCAAAAAACAATTACTGAAATTGGGGGGACAAGAATAGGTTAGCATAAATAAATGGATATGAAGAAGAACATAGAAATAAAAATACCAACAAAAAGTTCAGATGAAGGTAGTTTGAGGAAAATGGTGATGAAAATAATGAGCAAAAGATATTGGATAGTAAAGAGGAAGAAAAAGAATCAAATAATGAAAAGAATGAAGAGGAAGATGATGGTGAAGAGAATAATGTGGAGGCTGATAGTGAAGAGAATAAAAGTAAGCCGATAATCAATTGGATGAAGAGGTAAGTAAACAAATGCAGAAGCAAAAAACAAAATCCTAAGAAAAAGAAAGTAAATGAACAAAACAAAAATAACAAAAAATTAAGGGGAAAATGAAGAGAAGTGCTATTTAACTATAGGAAAAGAAACAACCAGAGGGTGAAAGAAAGGGAGAATAAACAAAGGCAATGGAAGATGAAGATTCAGAATGGAGTTGTCAAATGAAGGTAGAAATGTGATAAGGTACAAAGAAGAATAAAAGTGTAAAAGTAAATGCAGTTTAAATTTATGGAATGAGGCAAAAAACATGATGAAACTTAAAGAAGAAAGCTGAAGAGAGAATGAAAAGAGACTATCATAGAACCTTATTTTTACTGACATATATTCAAAAATAGTTAAAGTTTCTTTAGCACACATAAAATCAATGGCAAAGTAGTTTTAGAAGAGTTTTCAAGTATTTTTAAGGTCAGAAAACATGTTAATAAGGAGAGTTCAATCTATTTTGTAAGTCAACAAAAGTACCAGTAATATAAAGTGGTTGGCCTTTTTTATAAGCTTTTTGGCCACATCCTTTTTCAGAAAAGTACAATAAAATTATGATTAAAATGAGATCGAACACTTAGGGTCTAGGAAATTTTGTTAGTGAGATATAACGAATTTAAATATAAATAAACATACGGAACAAGTAATAACAGAATCAGTTTTTGTAAAATAAATACCTTAATTTTCAAGTTACTGTAACGATTTATAGCTCAAAATTTTCAGAATAAAGAGATACACAACATATAAAAAAAATTGAGTTAAAAGAGAATTATGTTTTTAGATAAAAGAAGTGAAATTTAAAGAGTTCACAACTAGCAAATTTGCAGGATTAAGTACCGGAGAGAATAATCAGTACATTCAAATTAAAGAGGAATTTTCATTTTGGACATAGAGCTACCTTGTTTTTTGATTTCAGTAATATTTAGGCTTTAGAAGTGAATTTCAAGTTTTTCAAACGTGGCTGACAAGTGCAAAACAATGGTTTGAATCATCATATAGAATACTACAGGGCGTTCGCCGGAAAACACTACCCTCCCAGTCTGTTGCCGTCGGCAACTTGCTCGGGCAGTGGAGCGAGCAGCTTCCGCCACACGGCACCGTGAATCACCGCACTGTTTAACACCGTCGCTGCCCCAAAAGTACAGTGACGCAGTAAATGGGACCCTTACATTGTTAAGAACGGTTTCTTTGCATTGTAGCTAGTTTGTGACTTCAGTCTCTTATTAATCAGTGTTGTGAATAAACATTTCTTTGCAGTTTGGCTGGTTTGGGGCTTCATACTCTTACTAATCTGTACCGTGTTTGAGTGTGAGTAAAATTATGGTACGTTCCAGTTTGCAACAAAGAATATTTCTCTACGATACATATGTGAAGAAGAAGTCGTTTAAAAAGTGTCGCAGTAAATTTTGTCGCGAATTTCCTGGTGCTATACTGCCAGCTAAATCAACAATTCTGCGTCTGGTTAAAAAAGTAAGAGAAACGGATTCATTTTTTTAACAAAAAGAGACTGTCGGTCAACCGTATTCTCACATAGGAGAAAATTGACGATATCGCTTTTCAACTTGAACAGTCACCCAAAAAATCATTAAGTCAGTTAGGGCAGCGTGTGTCTCGAAATATGTTCAGAAGATGTGAAATGTGCATTACACAAGAGTGTCAACACTTCCAGCATCTTTTATAAGGTAAGCTAATGAATTACGTCACATTTAAATGCTTAGCACATACAAGTTTATGAAGCGTAATTATTATGAAATAGTCCGCGGCCGACGGTCGAACAATGCCGGGAGCTGACCGCTCACTCGCCGCGAGCAGTTTCTTCCTTGTAGCGCTAACAGTGGGTTGCGTTTCCCGGCGAACGCCCTGTATATGAAGGAGCTACTATTAAATAACATAACCATCAGATAGGAAATAAAATTTGGTGGAGGTTGACACTTGTTTCAGATTGATAGGAATAATACTTTTGGAAATATTTAGTATCAAAGCTTGACAATTATTACACCATAACAAGAAAAGGATCATTTTCACTATTAAATACTATAAGAATAATGTTATAACTTATATCAAAAGTTGAGGAATATTTTTGTAGAATCATTTGAAATTAGAATCAGGTCACAGGATTAAGAAACTTTTGAATAATAGTAAATTTAGAGCTATTTCAACTTTATGATTTTTCATGTCGATAACAATAACACCTCGATGAAAGACTTTAATAATATAAAATAACATTTAGATGTCTATCTACCAGATAAAAGTTTCAGAAAGATTGGAGTACAAATGAGGATCCTCTTTGTTGAATCTTGAGTCACCCTGATGTCACAACATCCAGAATGTATAAAATAAAATGGGCTGCTGACAAGGAAATTACTCAGTAGTTGCACTACAGTGGTGCCAGTCAAAATTTCTTCAGTGTTGGGCTTATATATTTCATTCCTATGTGGGAAAAAAAGGGGGGGCTAGGAGGAGTTGCTTACCTTGTGAGAATGACTAAACCTGCAATCATTTCTTAAGTTTTGGACCGAAGTCTGATGTCTTTCTGAAATTCTCTGGTACCGAGTATGTAAAAGAACTTTTCATACAATATAACAGTTTTAAAATCAACAAGAAGTCTGTAGTATACTTTTTTTAACATTACTTTATCTGTTGGGGTTAAATCAGTTTGGCGGTCATAAGATCTGTAAGGTATCACAGTATGATTACAGCTCAATTAGAGTGTAGGTTTTACCCCCAGTTAAGCACTTTTCTTTGACAAATTGGATAGTACATCACTTTGGGGATACAATCAAACTTATTAAATGATATTGTGGATATAATTTAATTGCACCAGAATGGGGGAGGGGGGGGGGTGACAGACGTAAAGATTCTAGGATATACCCATGAGTAAATCTTACAAAAAAAATTACTAAATATTATGGTAGCAAAGATACATTGTAAGTTATATGGAGGGCCGGAGATCATATTATCTATGAGTGGCATAATAAGTATGATTTATAGTAATAAGAAAGAGATACTTTGTAAGAGAGACAGATGAATGTTGTTACAATGAGATTGAAAATGTTACATTGATGAATACGAGAAATAAATATCGATTTCAAATGTTTCTAGTGCTGATGCACTGTGAATGCTTTGAACAACATTCAGTTTTAGTAACATGTGTTCTATTACAGGTAAGGAATATGTTTTAAGACTTGGTGGTTTACTGCTATTGTCAACATGCTAGCATGAATTGCAGGGCTAGTGAAGAGTACCACGGGTGTTCTCTTCTTGATAAAGGGCTCAGACTCAAAAATTAGTATAGTATGTGTGTTTACGCTTGTTATTTGTGTTCACGCCCCATGCATCATCTAAGGTAAGCAGTGGCTCATTTTCATATATATAACAACAAAATGCAGGAAAATGCTTTAAGGCAATAAAACTAAGGAAAGATAGGGAAATAAGATCCAACACTTACCACAGATGAAAGCGACTGGGAACAACGAATACAAAAAAAAAGCAAACACAAGAAATACACAATATTTTGGCATATAGCTTTATTCTTGCAGAAGTGAGAGAAGACTGTGTGAGAAAAAAAGCCTTGTGGGGGTTATGCATAAGTCTTCAGTCTCAACTACGATCGTAGATAACTGTGGATATCTTCAGTTTTAGCTTTGCAGATGTAACTTGGTCGCCACTTAGCTTGATCAAACCCCATACTAAGAAAGGTGTTAAAATAAAAGTCACAAGTCTATTGCTGGTAGATATACATTATATTCTTGAAAATTTTTTGCAAAGTCACAAACTGAAACAGCATCAGACAAATTTTCTGAAGATATAATTGCAAGTTCGATTAATCAATTCAAGCCAGACCACACCCCATAGTTCAAAATTCAACTAGCTAATTTGTGAAAGCAAATAAAAGTTCAACACATGCTTCTACTGCTCGACTTGTTTGTCAACAACTGACCTTTAGGTAATACCAACACACCACATTGCGTAAAATGTTGCTTCAAAACTACATGGCACTAAAACTGACTGAATAAATGAACCTACATTGTGCCAACACGGTAGCACAGTGGTGCTCTAAATGAAACTGGCTGGCTGACTGCAGGAGGATGAGGAAAATTCTGGGCTAATATTTATCAAATATGACTGTGGGAATGGCAACACTTCCCATTCACATGAGAATATGCTGGTAAACTGATCAGATTTGCTTCTCACCCCCGAAGGTTTGCGTCAGATATCTTGACCTTGACATTTAAAGGAATCCTATCATTTTGAAATTTTGAGAATTGCTAGATATTATAAAAAGTGTCAACTTTAATCCTTATAAAAAATTTTGTAACTTCAATAGTTTTGTCATAAAAATTATTTTAATGCGATTCCCAAAACCTGTTAACTTTCACAATTTTGTTGTTACTAAAATGAAATAAATTTTATTTTATTCTTAAAGGGCTACTCTTTCATTTACTATCAAGCAAAGCATATGTTTTACTATTTTCAAAAACATGAAATAAAATTCATAATCCAAAAACAGAATCTAACTAATATTTCAGAAGTTATTGAAGCTATCAACTTGAAATTAGCTTTCATCAAATCTACATATTCAAAAATGGTTACTGTGAGAACTTAAAGTCTCTAACTTTTTTCCTTGATTTATTACGAATTTTCAAAATAATACTCCAGGCGAAAGCTTAAGGCTGAGGAAACGGAAAATACTATCTCAAAACTGTAAAAATATTATTTCTATATTGAATTAACATAATAACTGGCTATGTAATACTATTCAATCTAATTCGTGGTTCTGAGAACAAATTTTGTCACACAGTTACAAAATT
The DNA here is from genome assembly GCA_031002005.1 of Vandiemenella viatica. Lineage (NCBI taxonomy): Eukaryota > Metazoa > Arthropoda > Insecta > Orthoptera > Morabidae > Vandiemenella > Vandiemenella viatica. Next base: position 9,566 of record JARYHS010008797.1, on the reverse strand, counting down.
TATAAGACGGCCATCGTTGTGTACATGTCTGGCTCCGTCTGGTGTCTCACTTCTGCTGGAATAAGGCTATACACCAAAATATTGCACATTTCTTGTGTTTGTTCTTTTTTGTCCGTCCCAGCCGCCTTCATCTGTGCTAAGTATTGGTTCTTATTTCCCTATCCTTCCTTTTTTTTTCAATACATATATATATTGATAATAAGGAAGGATAGGGAAATATGACCCAACACTTACCACAGATGAAGGCGGCTCAGACGACGAACAAAAAACAAAGACAAGAGAAGCGCAATATTTCGGCCTACAACAGCCTTAAACGTGCAGAAGGTGAAACACCAGTCCGCCGTCTATGTGTACACATGTGACGGCGCCTGGTGTTTCACCTTCTGCACGTTTAAGGCTGTTGTAGGCCGAAATATTGCGCTTCTCTTGTCTTTGTTTTTTGTTCGTCGTCCCAGCCACCTTCATCCGTGGTAAGTGTTGGGTCATATCTCCCTATCCTTCCTTAATTTATTGCCTTAAAGCTTTTTCCTGCTCATTGTTATCATATATATATATATATATATATATATATATATATATATATAGATGTGATAAAACTGCTGTTAAAAAAAATATTGTAATCATGCAAAAACTGAGGTATCTGGCAAGGGGAAAGATTTCTTATGTGATTAAGATTTTTTTACCGGAATATTTTCAAGTGTGTTCATGTTTTTGTGTTGTCCTGGCTTTCCTGTATTCATCTTTGATAAGTGATGGGTTATTTATCATATTCTTCCTTTATATGTACATATATTTCATGCTTTTCCTCAAAACGAGTAGGCAAGGAACACGAGTTGCCATCTGTCTCCAAACCTGTAACTTTGTGTATAAGTGTATATTTTGTTTGACAAATGTTAAGTTAATGAGATAGAGATTGGGAACCATCCCAGCAACTGCCTAAAAAGTGCAGGGCAGCCAGTACCAGGGGCCTGGGCTCATGCCCAGTTCTGTTGTATCTTCCTGATCCAGTGTGCAGTACCTCACACACACATGAGTTTTTTTTTAAATATTTTTCACCTATTTCACGTTTCTTTTTTTTTATTTGATTAATTTCCAATGATATTGTCTTTGCTATCCCACCAACTCCACTCCGATTGTAATGATTGCCATTCATGTGGCTGTGTTGACCCAAGGTACCTGCATGAGCTCAGTCACATGTTTCTGAATTCATGAAGATGGGCAGTGTGATTTTTCTGTGTGTGCCCTCATCCTTTCATCTTTTGTGAATAATGGGAGATTCCATATTAACATTCAGTTCATTATTATAAACACAAACTAACTACTGAACATGAATAATGTTTGTCAAACTTGTAAAAATTATTTAGTTTCATGATTTTCCTTTTGTTGAACAATAAAGGGATAAGTGACATGTTAATACTATTTATTGCAAATGGGCAAACTAGTATGGTCAGCTCATTACTCTAGTTATTAGGAATCATTTGTAAGCATCAAAACAATTTCATGCTGTATAATAATAAAAAATACAGTTGCTGTCAGTTTGTGCTTAAAATAATGATATTAAAGTTAACGTTTCTATTGCACTATTTTTCACTAAAAACTTAATACACAATTTTTGGTTGGGCTGGTGCTACTAACACATTAAATTTGTGAGACTTTTGATTATCAATAAACAATATCACAAAATTTCACAAATTAATCTCAAATAAAACACAAACTGCTAACATGCCTAACAATTTGGTTGTTAACGTTTGTTCTTAAAGTGGAAACTATTCTTGGATTTTGTGATTATAGGGGGGGCCTACCTGAAATTGGGGCATTGCTGAACCTCGTCATTACTATCCTTAACTTCCAATGGATTGCATATGCTGATATCACTCAGACAGTTAGACACTGGACATTTGCAACCAGCTGAAACAGAAGTTGCCGACACAAGCACTTTCCTCTGGAATATTTGAGGTTCTTGAACAGTATCACTTTCTGTAGGAAAGGTTGCATTTTTCCCCTTTTTCAGCGATCCCTCCTTGCTGCTCACTCTATGGGGAGTCAACTTTTCCCCATCAAACTTACTATCTACTAAACTGCGTGAATTGTCATTTGGGTCAGCTACATTAATCAGTTCATCTTGCTGCTTTCTTGCAAGTTCCTGAATGGCTGCCAACCCCACTTGTTCTCTCGGTAACTGATTGGTCAGATTATTATTATTACATAAAGCAATATCAGCCTGATTTATTACATACCTTCCCAAAACCATGACATCTCTCTCGAGGTAACTTGAATGCCCCAGTTCTGCTAAAACCTGATTAACATTTTTTAACTCTTCTAAAGATATTATTTCTTTATTTTGATGACTTCTTTCTGACTTTGGAGGAATGTTCTTCAGAAGGTTCTGGTCTTCCAAAAGTTTCTGAATTTCACGTTCAAAGTTTGGAATCTTGGATAATGACTCCTGGCCACTATGGTGATGATATTTTATAGCAGGGGAGACACACGCAAATTTTGCAGCAGCTGAAGGTACTGAAGACAGTGGAGAATGAGAGTCTACTTTCTTTCCGGCTGCTGATGACGAGCTATGATGACGATTTACTTTATGCCCTACATCCTTCCTATCAGTTTGACTAGATCCATCTTTCTTAGACGATTTTTCACTGGTAGAGGTAATATGAGAAATATTATCATCATCATCATCATCATCTGCTAACCCACTCACAAGTTCTCTAATTCCCGATTTTTCAACAATTGGAGACTGTTTCACTTGCGATACATTTTTACAAACAAAACTGTCTTCTCGCTGCACAGATGCACTGTCACTTTTAACACTATGAGTTGCTCCTTGTTTTTTGTCTAAACTATGAACCTGCTTTACACTTTTCCCTACGCGATTTCCCTGTCCACTACTGCTAGATGTATGAAGCAAATTATGGTGACCAAGTTTTTCTCTATTTTGATAACGCTGTCCACGGTGTCCAATATATTCAAAACTTCCACAGCTATCTCCTCTGTAAGATTCCTGACCATCTGCAGCTGAAGGAAGTGGACTACAGCAGGATGATGAATCCATTGTGTTTGAAGCTGCTGCTAGTGCCAATAAGGTTGCAGGAGGCAGGTTCTCAGTGTTAGTTGCCACAGAGGATTTATTACTTCTTCTGGAGTTGCTTGTAGAACTGCTGTTTTCCTGACGGTGGCGAGCTGGAGACAGGCTCCAATCTCTTTTAGCAGTTGAGGCTCCACCATTATTGCTTTTGAAACCCTGATGGTGACTGGATGGAGAAAAACTCCTGGAAGATGAAAGATTTTGTGAAAGTGGTATGTCATGAAGAGGAGGAGCACTTGGGATCTTCCCAGCACCATTATTATTGTGATTTCCTCCCATAACAGCTGAACTATTAGACACAAAACACTGGCTAGGTAAGTAGTCCACAGAAGCTCTGGGAGAGTTCTCCAATGAAGATGAGGGATCAACCTGAATGTCTGAAGGGTACAACCACTGTTGAACAGAAGCATCTCCATGTAAAGGTGGTGAGGGTGAAGGAGAAGCATCTGCATCAGTAGTACGACTATAACTCTCATCTGAGGAACTGATGCTAGGTGAATGGTTTAATGAACTAATTTCATCTGCTGAAGAATGGATACGATGTTGCTGCTGATGGGGGCTCGAGAAGTAGAGGCCAAAACTGCTTGCACCCTGAAGGCTTTCATCAGAATAATGTCTCTGCAGAGGATTGTTCCGTAACTTTGTTCTCACAGAAGCTTCTTCTGCTCTGTAACGGAACTGATGGTGGGGTGGAGGTGGTGGAGGAACAACAGCACGGCTGTGGTGTAACCTGCTGCTGGAGAACTCTTTTGCTGGAGGTTTGGGCAATGGTTTTAGGTATGGCTTTGACTCTGTTGCATCTGTATCTCTATTCTGGTGGCTTGAGTTGTTGGGACGGCAAGCCATTCCACTGACTCCACTTCCTCCATTAGAAGCAGAGTTGTGATGCAAGCCAATTACTCCATCGCCATTTCCTCCTGTTCCACGTGGCCATGGTGGAGCATATTTGGAAACATCAGTTATTCTCTGTGGTCCTTTTGTGACAGATGTGCTAGACTGCTGGAAGTTTTTATTGTGGGGAGGAAGTGGCGGCGGAGGCAGATTGTTAACATCATCAGTATTGCCAGATCTTGATTTTTTTCCTTGTCTGCAAACAATTTTGTGTGCAGCTCCTCCAGATGGTGGCAGCAAGGGTTCACACTCTCCCCCTCCACCACCTCCACAGCCAGATGTTGATTCTCGCAATGGTGGCAGACGAGGTGCATTCCTCATAGAGTAGCCATCATTCACACCAGCACCAGAACGGTGCACTGATTGCTTGCTGGATCTGCCTCCAGACTCTGCAGAGCTTCCCTGATGCATCTGGTGCACCAGAGCAAGAGGAGTTGCAACACCACCATACATGTTACCTAAGAATTAAAGAAATATGTAAGATAAACAATAATTTTCAGTTAAATTAATTATTTATGCTGTTTAAAATAGATTAAGTTGGGTATACATACAAAATCTACAGAAATGGCTAAAGATGATTTTGAATTACAAAGTTTTGCATATGACAAATCAAATTAAGAATCTTCTGTTTACCACACAGTACTTTGAAATGCGTATCTCTAACAAAAGTGTAGATATATATATTGTTAGGAAACAAAGGCGCTAAAAGTGGATATATAGAACATTGGATAGGATAAAAAAATCACCGCTTACCAAAGAAGGGGATTCCTGCGGTGTTGGTACACGAAAAAAAAAAAAAAAAAACACAAAGAATAGAATTTTTGAGCATGGCTCTTCCTCAGTAGAAGTGAATTGGCTGCTGGCCGCTTGCATGCATCCTATCCTAATGTTCAGTATATATACATATATATATAAAGCCACCACTTTTCCCATTCACATGCACACACAGTTAATAGTTTTTACAATCACTGTGTATTATATGTACTATAATAAACACCATTCCAAACACAGCATAAAAAGCACTTTTTTCTCTTTCTTTTTTTTTTTTTTAAAAAAGATTTCTACTAAATTAATATTTTACGAGACATCAAACTAATGACAAAGGGTGTGGGGGAGGCTATACTAGACTTTTCCAACCAAATGTCAACCTCTCCTTCACGTGGTGCACCCTGTTTGCATGGACGAGGCTCTGGCGACTGAAAGATTCCCAGTATAAGGAATCACCCACTGCTTGCCTACGGCCTCTGAAAGGAGGGCGGAAGAGCGGGGAGCGGTTCAGGGCACCCTCTTTCCCTTGGAGTTGGAAATGGCCCCTAAAGGCGGATGAATCAGAAATGATCAACGGCATAGGGATGCAGAAGGCAACGGGAAACCACTGCATTAAAGACCCAAAGGGTATCCCAAGGACATGTAATCCTCTCAAATCACATATATCATGATGGCTTCTTCCTGGGTAAAATATTCCGGAGGTAAAATAGTCCCCCAGTCGGATCTCCGGGTGGGGACTGCTCAGGGAGGAGTCATTAGAATGGATAGAAACATTCTACGAGTCGGAGCGTGGAATGTTAGAAGTCTGAATAGGGCAGGCAGGTTAGAAAACTTAAAAAGGGAGATGGAACAACTTAAGTTAGATGTTGTTGGGATTAGTGAGATTAAATGGAAGGATGCACAGGATTTCTGGTCTGGGGAACACAGGATAATTAGCACACAAGCTGTCAATGGAGTTACTGGTGTAGGATTTGTAATGAACAAGAAAGTAGGGAAACGGGTGAGTTATTATGAACAGTTTAGTGACAGGATTATTTTGATGAGGTTAGAAACTAAGCCCGTACCAACCACATTAGTACAAGTGTATATGCCAACATCACAGGAAGATGACGAAGAAATAGAAAAAATATACGCTGAAATTGAAGAATTAATCCAATATGTGAAGGGGGAGGAAAATCTAATAATCATGGGTGATTGGAATGCAATAGTGACAGAAGGAAAAGAGGGGAATACTGTAGGAAGTTTTGGTCTAGGAGAAAGAAATGAACGAGGAAGCAGGTTGCTAGAATTTTGTCAAAGATATAAGCTAGTAGTGGCAAACACACTGTTTAAGAACCATGCAAGAAGGATATACACCTGGAAACGTCCTGGGGATACAGGCAGATATCAGCTAGATTATATCATGGTCAAACAGAGATTCAGGAATCAAGTTCTAGACTGTAAAGCGTACCCAGGAGCAGACAGACTCTGACCATAATTTGATAGTAATGGAGTGCAGGCTGAAATTTAAGCGAATAAGGAAGCAGTATAAGCAGAACAGACTGAAAGTGAATAAACTGAAACAATCTAGCACGAGAGAAAAATTTGCAGAAATGGTAGACTTGGGCCTAAGAAGTAACTCTGAAAGGAGCTCAACCAAGGACGAATGGAATGCATTAAAGACCGAAATAATAAAGCTGGTAAAGAAACATTAGGCTTTAGGGAACAAGCTGCCCGAAAACCTTGGATCACAGAAGAAATTTTGGAGCTGATGGATCAGAGGAGAAGGTACAAAAATGCTCACGTTGAAGCAGGAAGAGAGCAGTACAGGCAATTTAGAAATCAAATAAATAGGAAATGCAAAATAGCAATAGAAAAATGGCTACAAGTAAAGTGTGAAGAAGTAGAAAAGGAAATGGTCGTAGGTAAAGTAGATGTTGCCTACAGAAAGATCAAACAGAATTTTGTAGAAATGAAGAAAAGAGGTATGAACATTAAAGCTGCCGTTGGGAAACCTCTTTTAAGCTCAGAAGATAGAGCTAACCGATGGAAAGAATACATTGAGAAACTGTATGTTGGGGACGACTTGAACAACAGTGCAATGGAAAAGGAAGGTGATGGCGACATTGAGGACTGAGGAATTCCTGTTTTGAGGACAGAATTTAATAAAGCTCTGAATGACTTAAAAGCAAATAAGGCAGTTGGAATTGATGAGATCCCTGCAGAACTTCTTAAATCCCTAGGAGAAGAAGGAATTGAAAGATTATTCAAGCTGATATCAAAAAGTTATGGAACAGGAGAAATTCCAACTGCTTTTAATGAAAATATCATCTTCACACTTCCAAAGAAAGTACAAGCCAATAAATGTGAGAATTATCGCACCATTAGTCTAACATCACATGCTTCAAAATTACTGACTAGAATAATATACAGAAGGATGGAAAGGGTAATAGAAGTGATAGTAGGTGAAGATCAGTTTGGGTTTGGGAAAAGTCGCAGTACCAGGGAAGCAATTCTGTCTTTAAGATTAATACTTGAAGGGCGGATCAAGAAAAACAAAGATACTTTTATGGTATTTGTTGATTTAGAAAAAGCTTTTGATAATGTTAGGTGGGACAAGATGGTTCAAAATTTTAAAGAAGTCAGGTCTAAAGTATCGAGATAAAAGAATACTCTATAAACTATATAAGAATCAAGTGGCTGTGATAAAAGTAGAGAATCATGAGAGATATGCGTCAGTTAAATAGGGTGTGAGACAAGGTTGTAGTCTAGTCCCCATTAATATTCAACTTGTATGTAGAAGAAGCAATGAAGAAAGTCAAAGAAAAATTTCCATGTGGCATAAGTTTTCAGGGAGAAAAAATCAGTATGCTACTGATTTGCTGATGACATTGTCTTGTTAGCAGAGAGAGCTGAGGATATTGAGAAGTTACAGAATGGCATGAACAAAATACTGAAGGAAGATTTTGGACTGAATGTAAATCAAAGCAAGACGAAAGTGATGAAATGTAGCAGAAATGATACCAATACTAGTAGATTAAATATAAAAATAGGATCGGATACATAGGAGAAGTAAGTGAATTCTATTACTTGGGAAGTAAAATTACAACCGATGGCCGAAGCAGGAATGATGTTAAAAGCAGAATAGCACTAGCAAAAGAGCCTTCATGAAAAGAGAAACCTTTTAGTTTCAAATATTGATCTAGGAATTAGAAAGAACTTTTTAAAACTCTTTGTGTGGAGCACAGCACTTTATGGTAGCGAAACATGGACTTTAGGAATACCGGAACGAAAGAAAATTGAAGCATTTGAAATGTGGTGCTACAGAAGAATGCTGAAAATTAAGTGGACAGACAAAGTAAGAAATGAACGAGTTTTGGAAATGATGGGTGAGAAAAGAAGTTTGTGGAAGAAGCTTACAGAATAGAGGACAGGCTGGTAGGTCATATTTTGAGACTATGCTGGATTGGTTAATTTGTTAGTGGAGGGAACAGTCGAAGGTAAGAACTGTAGAGGAAGACAGAGATTAGAATATATGGAAGCAGATAATTGAGGACGTGGGCTGTAAGGGGTATAGTAGAAATGAAGAGGTTAGCACAGGATAGGAAAGGATGGAGGATTGCATCAAACCAGTTGAAAGACTGACAACAGCAAAACAAAAAAAATCGTATAAGAGTGGGGTTTTCTGAGCGTTGTATATGCATGAAATGTTCTTGGGAAACCAGCCTATTGAGAACGTTTGTAATGCACGACGTTTCAGCGGTGTGGCACAGGCAGCAGTCACTTCACAATGGCGGCAGAGTTTATGACCGCTGAAACGTCACACGTTACAAAACGTTCTCAGGCCGCTAGTTTCCCGAGAACATTTCATCTGTCATTATCGTGTTCCATTTTAATTTGTGTGCTTACTTTATTCCCACTCCAGTACGTACTTTGTTCCACCCCTGGCGACCTCGGCAAATAATGAACTATGTAACTTGAAACTGTGATCGAGATTAAATAACCAACTAATTAATCAACCAATGATAAAACCGATTAATGAGCTTACAACGGCCTTCATTGAGACAGGGTGGATACACTAACAATTAAATCCGAACTGCCCGGATTGCGCCTGCCTGTGACAGCCATCATAAGTAAATGGCGAGTGGCGGAAAACTCACCCAGCGCCAAACATCACCCGCAAGTGCGGAACTTCCGCATGAAATTCTACCTCCGCTTTCGCATCCGCAGCTTTTAATGCTGAAGTATAGCGGATGTCTTTTTACATTGTAATATATATATATATATATTTTATTCTCTTCAGTTTGTGCGAGAATCACCCTTTCATCGCTTAGCTGGTATTAAGTGGTTGTTTCTTCTCTTACAATGAACTGAACGATATTGTTACCTAAGCGCGAATTTACGAGTTTGAACTGGCTTGTAAAGTAAAGCGGCCTATTCATGGTCCAGCTTGTACACCTCCTTGTAGAACTACGGTAGGATACGCTCATCCATTGACGCTACTAGAAGGGGTCCAAGCAGTCCTTTCCACTCATACTTTCTAGCGGCGCACCAGTTTCCTCATCGCACACTCGTAGTGTGTTTCCTCCAACTAAGATCCAACGCCGTAGCTTGTTCGACAGTAAGGACGCATGTTGGTTGTTTGGGAGTCAAACCACATCCAACAACTCCTGTGTGTATTGCTGCAGCCCCTTTCATAATCCAACAAGATTCCTGCATCGGTAAATCGGTTCATGGTAGATCCTACCATCTGTACGGTGAATGGGACGCTAGTGCTGTGGAGCCACCAACTCCGTATAGTTCATATGGCAATAGATTTTACTTACATAAAAAAATA